>CAIGRO010229154.1:0-12649 GCA_903798355.1 Fraxinus baroniana | reverse complement strand
ACTGCTCAAACAACAAAGAGCAAGAGTTTATTACACCCTTCAACCACTACTCACACCCCGTAACACATTTATGACATGTTTGACGTGATATATTACACCGTATTGAACATTTAATTTTTAACTAATGCTAGGAGCATGAATTACGATTCCATAATCGTTGACCCAAATTCGGACGCGATTGCAACGGAAGTCTCTAGTCACCAAAGTTCCACCCTTTAGAATAATTGCATCTACGTGTCTATTATCTTTCTCTATAGCCACTGCGACAATTCCTTTTGCTCCGAAAAATACTTACATATAATGAATTTATATCGATATTCAAAAATATTCTCTTTTAGTACTATAACTTCCATTGCAATCCATTTCGATCCAACTCACATGAACCAATAATTTATATTTCTTTTCTTGGATCTCTCTCCCCTTACGACCATCCAACGTAAATTACTGAAAATTATTGATTTTATAATCAACTTTGATCAAGATGAAGGGTTTATTTCTTCGGAAAAAAATCTGGCTTAAAATGAGATATATATATATACATACATATATATATNATATATATATATATATATATATATATATATATATTTAGTAGCATAATTTAAGGGCGGTGTATTCAATTAGAACTTTTAAAAACTTTACTGGACTTTTTTTAAGTGATGACTTATGTGGATTCATTTTAGAGATTTTTGTAAAATTCAAAAGACTTTAGAAAACTTTCATTTGAGATAGAATTCATGTGGATCTAGTACAATATTATGAAATTATTACATACGGAGTGATACTTCTCACAATTCTCCATTCTCCTTCCTTTTCGCCCCCATATAATAAAAAACTATTTTAAAAAGAATAAAAGTTTAAGACCTTAATTAAATAAATAATTATTATTATACATATAAAAAATTAATTTAATATTCAGTATTATTAATATAATATACCTTTTAAAAATAAATAACAAATATATATTTAAATTTAATTATAAATTAGTCTATATAAAATTTAATAATTAAATTAAAAATAAATATTTCCCAGAAAAAATGAATGTAAAAATGATAAAAAAAAAAATGTTAGAAGAATACAATTTAATTCTTTCATATAAAATATAAATTAACAATAAGAGAGAGAGACAGAATCGAAACTAAAAAATAACTTTTAATCATAGCTCTAATGTTCATAGAAGGGAAAATGAAAAAAAATACATATTAATTTCTTTTTTGTTTTATGTGAAAGTCTCCTAAAATCTTGTGATTATTGAGAGACAAATTTTGAGATTTTAATTTAGTACTCTTTGTTTAAAAGTTAGTACCGTGGGGACTTTTATAAAAGCCTCTAAAAGTCATAAAAATTTGAATACCCCAAAACTTATAGAGAATTTTTAAAAAAATTAATTGTATACACCGTGACGTCTAGAGACTTTTTAAAACTTTATAAAAGTCTCAATTGAATATACCGATACTTTTAGAGAATTCAAAATTCTACATTGAATATCCATAAACTTTTTAAATTCCAAAAAATCATTAAAGGTCTCAAACTCTCAATTGAATACATCCCCTAAATTTTTACATCAAGATGCAGATCTCATAAAAGAAAAAATTGAAAAATNTTTTTTTTTTTTTTTAATCATACATTTTTCAATAAGACAATATTACACTCAACTTAAAAACTTTTCCTTTATTCCAAAATGCATTCTACACAAAATTTATAAAATAATAGATTAATACCAAATTATTTATTTATTTTTGTCGGCAATTGATATCTTCTTTTGAATAATAGAGTCACAGCCGAAATTTATAAATGCGACTTTTAAATATATAGCTTGCTAGCACGTGGGATTGAGATCGTCATTTTTGTCTTTTTTTTAAAAAATAAAATAAAATAAATTATTCTTTGCTTGAACGGGCTTGATAATTCTTTTTTACTTTTGGACCATCAAAGTATATCCTTTCGATTAGGATGTTTTTGAATATTGAGTTGTGATTTTTGTTTTTTTGTTTTGGATAACATAATACAAACATTTTTTTCGATTATTAAAGTAAAATATTTTATTTGATTAGTCAAAGTTGTTTGCGTACATTTATTGAACCAAACATGCTATGATCATAATTTTTTCAAGATAAAATAAATAAATATCGACAGAATCTATATTTTCTTAGCTTTGCTTGCATGTGGGAATGAGAAAATCATTTATAACATTTTCAATTTTTTATTCTTTTTTTTTTCAAGTAGGCTTAACAATTAATAAATTCTCATTTTGATTTTGGTCGGTCCAAATATATCCTTTTATTTAGGAATTTTTTGAGCTTGAAATAATTTTTTTTTTTTTTTTTACATCTCATTCATCATATCAATCAACATTTTGTCCTACTAGTTGAAATCAACGTGCATTGTGAATTCTTTTTAATAAACAAAAGATAATCTTGAGTACGATTGATTTATGATAAATAAGTAAATATTTGTGAATTTAGTGTTATGCTTCTCTTCTATTCACAATTATTATTATTATTATTATTATTATTATTATTATTATCGGCAAATAACTTGTCTAGTCTTACTATCGTGTTACATGAGCTTCAAATGAACTCGAGTGGGTGCACTAAGTTGCATTAATATTTGTGGTACAATTTTCTTTCTTTTGTTCCTTCTTTATTTATTTATTGGGAAAGGAGGCATTAGATTAGTCAACTACTCGCCAAAATTACCCTGCCCGTAAGTTTCTATATGATCGGATTTGGGGCTCAAAATCCTTTTCCTGCTCATTTCTATAAGTTTAACATCGTGATCTATACTTCGACGGATTCAAAAAAGTGCAAGATAGATTGACTGATAAGCATCCTAATTAGATAAAAGAATGAACTTTCAAAATCAATTATGAAACGACGATTAAAGAATGTCGTTATATGGACATCAAAATAAAGTCAAAGTCAAATAAATTGGCTGCCCTTCTTAGCATTTCAAACTTTAGCTAATGTTTTTGTACTTTTATGCCAGCCTCTATATATTTCTCTTACCTCTGACTTGAACTCACAGCATAAGAAACCTAAAGTAGAAGATATGGAAGAAGCTTGCCCTAGTAAGTATTTTGTAAATGATTATATAAAAACTTCTTCTTTTTTTGGTGTTTTTTAGCCAGTGTAATTTCGTTGATTTGAATTTCATTTATCATAGACGCCGGAAAAAGTTCGTGGCCAGAGCTTTTGGGAGTGCCGGGACAAATTGCGGTGGCTGTCATTGCAAGGGAGAATTCAAAAGTGAGTGTTAGCATTGTGAAAGAAGGGATGATGGTGACAGCAGATTTTCGTTGCGATAGGGTTCGAGTTTGGCTAGACAAGAATGGAATAGTGAAACTCATACCCCAAATTGGTTAGGACAATATATAATTTGCCAACTTAAAACATGTTGATGTTTTTACTTGTTTTATTGTGAAATGAAGCTTCTGATGAAAACAAAAAGATAGAGATAAGAATCAAAATTCAAAGCATGAGGATCATATTGAACTCAAAATGTCAAATTTTGAAGTTTTCCTCCCCTTTTTGCTTTTAGTTGATTTTATAAAAATTAGATCAACTTTAATATTAAAAAACAAAAACAAAATTCAATAGTCGATTTGTGATTGATGGTTGAATTTTGTGCTTCATACTTAAATCAATCTCACCAAAAATGAAAAATAAAATAAAAAATCAAGAATTTTGGTGTTAACCGTTGAATTTTGTATTTCAACATACGTAAATCAATCTCATAAATAAAAAAATAAAAGGTCAAAACCTCTTTGAGTAACACTTTATAGTTTATACTTCATTAAATCAATATATTATGTCCAAAAAGATAGAGATGAGAATAAAAATTAAAAGCATCAGGATCAAAATGAAATTTACTGTAAATGTTGAACTCAAAATGTTAAGTTTTGAAGTTTTCTTCCCCTTTTTTGCTTTTAGTGTCCGTTTGATTGCAAAAGTGGAAAATGAATAGAAAGAAAATGAATTTCAATGAATTGAATTGCCTAAAAATTATTTTATTGAGAATTGTAATTAATTGTGTTTGATTGGTATAATTTTCCACATGATCCGTTTTTGGCTTTGTTTTTCATGAAAATTGTCAATTAAAGGGATAAAATTTATTAGAATTTGTGATAGAATTTGTTTGGATTGCCAAAAAGTTAAAAAAAAAAAAAAAAAAATTAAATTTTTTTTTTTTTTTAATTTTTTTTGACTTTGTTTTTTTATGTAAATTGTCAATGAAATGAATATATATTTTTTTACCATTGGGTTTGGAATTTGTTCCAATTAGGGAAAAAAAAGATGGAAAACAAATTCCACCAAAACAAGGAAATTAGGCGCGTGAGGGTATTGGTGTGAAAAAAAAATTCGGGCAAAATATTGGCTATCAAACAGTCAAAAATTGGAAAATGGCAAAATTTTTCCAAATTCCATGAAAAATGAGGGTGATCAAACAGGGTCTTAGTTGAATTTATAAAAATTAGATCTACTTTAATATTAAAGAAAATTCAATTGTCGATTTGTGATGGACGGTTGAATTTCGTGCTTCATACTTAATTAATCTCACCAAAAATAAAAAATCAAGAATTTTGTTGTTGACGTTGAATTTCGTATTCCAACGTGTAAATCAATCTCATAAATAAAAAATAAAAGGTCAAAACCTCTTTGAGTAACACTTTATACTTTATTAAATCAATATATTATGTCCAAAAAGATAGAGATAAGAATCAAAATTCAAAGCATCAGTATCAAAATGAAATTTACTGTAAATATTGAACTCAAAATGTCAAATATTGAACTCAAAATGAAATTTTCGATTTCTGATTGACAGTTGAATTTCGTGCTTCATACTCAAATCAATCTCACCAAAAATAAAAATAAAAATAAAAAATCAAAATATTTGTTGTTGACAGTTGAATTTCGTTTTTATCAATCTCGTAAATAAAAAATAAAAGGACAAAGCCAGTGAAGGTGCAACCCGCGAAACCCGCGGGTCACACCTCCTTGACCCGTGAACCGCCCACTCGAGTCACGGGTTTGTCCGCGGTCCCGGGTCGATCCGAGCCGATTTTCACGGGTCTGGCCGGCCCGTCCGTCTTAACACCTCTAACTCAAAGCATCAGGATCAAAATGGAATTTACTGTAAATATTGAACTCGAAATGTCAATTTTTGAAGTTTTCTTCCCCTTTTTTCTTTTTGTTGAATTTATAAAAAATAGATCGACTTAAATATTAAAAAACAAAATTCAATTTTCGATTTGTGATTTACAGTTGAATTTCGTGCTTCATACTTAAATCAATCTCACCAAAAATGATTTTAAAAAAAATCAAAAAAAATGTTGTTGACGGTTGAATTTCGTATTTCAAAGTACTTAAATCAATCTCATAAAAAAAATGGTCAAACCCTCTTTGAGTAACACTTTATTAAATTAGTACATTATGTCTAATAACTCTGTGCATTGCGCACAAACAATTATGGAATAACGAATAAAGAATTAATATCAACAATAGTTATTTCATCGTATACTAAACCCATACATATGAAATAAATAAGAATTTAGAATTACAAGTTGAAAAGAAAATACTCCTAGATAAGATTTCGTGTCTGATCGACAATAATTATTTCAGTGTCTACTAAACCAATTATATGAAATAAATAAGAATTTAGAATTGCAAGTTGATAAGAAAATGCTCGTACATAAAATTCCGAGTCTATCGAATTTAGAAATCCGAACGAACAATCATAACCAAAATGCATGTTTGGTTTTGTACAACATCAAACAAGATCGAGGAATGAAAATAAGTTAAAATTTTGTACATTAACTTACTTAGAGCTTGTTTGGTATAGCTTAAAATTCAATTAAAATTAAAAATATAGTCGTTATTGAGTGCTACTAGTTTAATAAAAGTCAACAATAACGGTTAGTTTTTCAATTTTAATGTCTACCGAACACACCTTTAATATGATTCAATATTGAGCAACAAGTCAAGCCTTAAGTCACTTGTAACGCATCTTTAATAGAAGTGGGTACCCATTTGGCTGGATAAAAGCTTCACACGAATGCAAGTTTTTGTTTCAATTTGTATGCTCAAGATTTTCTTATTTTGAATGTAATAACATTGAAAAAAATTAAAAGAAGATAGAAGAAAAGGGGTTAAATTTCACTGGTTGCAGTCTTATATCACGTATCAAACGCTTTTATTTGGTAAATAACTTGATGAAATCACGTGGTTAATTTTCTTTTAGCCTCTCTAGCTTTAAAAAAGCGATTTCTGAAGCCCAAACGTATCCACGTTCTATACAATAAAAAATTACTTTAGCACTCAAACAATTGTTAATTTTATTCTATTCTTCACCAACATTTTCTTTCCACTTTGATTCCAATAACCTTTGCATCGACAAATTTGACTTCCACAAAATAATTAAAAAAATAAAAAAATATGTAAAAATAAGTATTAATAATCACACGAATGCAAGTTTTCGTTTCAATTTGTATGCTCAAGATTTTCTTATTTTGAATGTAATAACATGGAAAAAAAATTAAAAGAAGATAGAAAAAAAGGGGTTAAATTTCACTGGTTGCAGTCTTGTATTACGTACCAAACGCGTCTTATTTGGTAAATAACTTGGTGAAATCACGTGATTAATTTTCTTTCAGCCTCTCTAGCTTTAAAAATGGCATTTCCAAAGCACAAACGTATCCACGTTCTATACAATAAAAAATTACTTTAGCACTCAAACAAATGTGAATTTTATTCTATTCTTCACCAACTTTTTCTTTCCACTTTGATTCCAATAACCTTTTCATGGACAGATTTGACTTCCACAAAATAATAAAAAAAAATGTAAAAATAAGTATTAATAATCATTTGATAGACCAATGTTAAGAACACTTAAAATTCCAAAACACTTTCATTAAGATGCATGTGAAGTAAGCATTTTCTTATTCACAAACACCACTTGCACATTTATGATTCGCACTCGGAACGTTCGGCAAATAAGGAGCTTTCTTATAAGCCCCGACCCCCACAAGTGTCATCGCTATTATTGGTCGAACCAATTATTAAGCCCCTGTTTGGTAGGGATTAATATCAAATTTTTATAAATTTTGATATAAGTTGATTCAATGTATAGTTAAAAATTCATGAATTTCATAAAATGTGATGGAAATTAATTGTCAACTTTGACTTAGATTAAAATCTGAACTTTAATCCCTACCAACCAAACAGGGGCTAAACTAAGAAATAGAAAAGAAGATAGCAGAGTGCAGTTGCATTTCACCTTTTTTTGACTGCAATTTGTTCTATATATTCGATGGTCTGGCTAATAGGGGAACCTGCAGTGAGCTTCACATACAAGTTTGGCATCAAGATTGGTGCATGTATTAGGGTTGAGCTACTCCCACTCACCCACCCTTTACCTTAGTGGGAAGCAAAAGACATATCCTTTACTTGAGAATAAACACACCCTCCACATCTTTTTTATCAAGTCAACCTTCAAAATATAACATACACATGTGTGTTCATGCTTTTCATATATAATTTTTTTATTTACCAAGGTTCGACAAATCTCATTATTCTAAAAGATTAGTCAAATATGCTCTTTTACGTGTAATCACTAACAAATGTCTTCAAAAAAGCTTAGCCTTCTCTTGATCGGATTAAGAAGATGTGAAATCGCTTTAATCTCATTTGCATAATGATTTTTCGATGCAATAATAAATATATAAGAAACCCATAATCACGTTGATCATTCGGTGCTTGAAAAACTCGAGTTACCTATGTTCATTTACTTTTAAAATTAAACTCTCACTATCACCACAATCACTTTTTGATTAGGAAGCATAAATAGATTACGGGTGTGTTTTTTATGTACATTTTGTAGGAGAGAATGCATTTTTTTGTGATGTAATGGTGAATATATGGTTAAAAAGAAGGAAAAATTATTGATGTGATGAAAAATATTATTTTATTGAATAATGTGTGATTGAAAATTAGTAGAAAAATGAAAATGAGAAAGTGGCTCAAATAGGGGCTACAATGGCTACTAGGACTCGTTATCAAGATCAAAAAAATACTTGTTGAAATCTTCCACTTACTTCATTGTTTACAAATCTTTTGAATTGCTTTAATTATTATTTGAATTCTTTCATTAGTTGACTTAAGTATTATTGTTTATTCATTGAGAAAGTTGCATCTCATATAAGTAGAAAGGAAATACTTATCTTGATAATTTGATTCCCAAAGAAGTTGTAAATTATTTACGTCAATCATTTTCTCAATAAGTGGCATCCCTAAGTGTGAAAAGTGTATAGGGGAGGTGTTGAAAATGGATTCCCACGTCACATGACTCAACAGAGATTCTCTTGTACGTGTATATCAAGGACACCATGAAAAATAATGCATGGCGAAATCATCTACACCACCACCGGGGCGCTCTCTCTCTTTATCTGATATGAGTCGTTGAGGGGAATGTCGTCTGGTGCGAAATCTTTCATATACAAACTGCATGGTGTAATCTGGATGATTTCGGACCAGGCTTCATTCCCCTCAACCAAGAAATGCAGCTCTACATAGATATACGAAGCAGTTCCTTGATATAAATGCCTATATGCTTATGTAAATCATATGCAAGAAGGAAAATCAACCAGCAAGCACAATCACTACCTGCTGGACTTGTTAGAAGAAGGTGATTTTCACTCATTTCTTAACTTTTTTTCCTAAATGTCCAATGAGTTCTACATATATTGTTTAATTTCTCTTTTCTCAGCAATTTCCGTATCTTAATTGACGGTTAGTATCACATGATAGTGCTAGACATGGATGCCGAGTAAGCACAAACAACCAGGGGCGGATCCAGGCCCGAACTAAAAAAAAAAATTACTTAACACAAAATTGAAATGGGCTGAGAGGGGACTGGACTAAGCCAACAATTAGATAAGCAGGTTATGATCCTATTAGATATGTATACTGCACATAAAGACATACATGTAGAATCTCATTCATTCACGAACATCATCCTGCTTTTCCAATTACGTATTATCAATCTTTGGTTTACAGGAAAGTGGGGAGGAATGACGGATAACAGGGTTCAGGCCCTTCAGGGTCACAGCATGGACTCAGAAGAAAAATGAACTTGGGAACTAGAAAGAGAAGAAAAGGACGAGTTTTATTTTTAACGAAGATCTCCCTGTGCCTAGGTGGGGGGGTTATGGCATCCTCGTCTATTGATTGCAGAAAAGATCAAGGTTGAATCTATGCAAAAGGTTTTCTTAAAATCACGAAGCTAAACTTCATCCCAAATTTCTCTCTTTACCATATAAATTCTAAGCACTCCATCAAACAATTTAGGGCTTGTTTGGCAGGGCTTCTACTTTTGCTTTTTCGTCTTATAGAAGTCAGTTTTCTCTAAAAACTCTTCAACGAGATAAAGCATTCCCGAAAAATTATTCAAACAGATTAAAAAGCAACTCCTTAATCTTAAAAGTAGTTTTGGACTTCTCTGAAGCCCTTCTAAAGGGGCACTCAAACAGATTATGCTGCAAGTAAAAAGCCATTTACACTTTGATGACTTGTTTGGCATACTCAACATGATGGATTGTAGAATTTGTGTTCTTACTTTCNTGATTACCGTTTACCTTCCGGTAAAAACGTGTTGAATAAGTACTTGACGTGGCAAGAGTGGGCCCGGTATCTGTCGAGTTCATTTTTTGGAGTCAACACTTTCATCTAACCATACAACATCAACTTTGCCCTTGAATTTTTTGGGGTTCAGAATTAATATTTTTAAGAACCATTATACTTACCTAATCCCTACGAGGAACACATTTTCCATTATCTTTATTGTACCAGGTAGATGTTAAAGACGTGAAACATCACACATCTCGGTTGTCTATATCCCTAATATGTTTCTCAACCAAGTGTGGAAATACTCCAATGGATTAATGTCATGGTCATGGGAATATCTTTAAAGTCAAAAAATAGATTTGTCATTACTTCAGTGACTTTATATCAAAAAATTTGAGCCACTCATATAAAGATCTATTCATATGATAGATGTTGTTTGGAATCACAACCACAAGGGATTGTCATCGTAAAGAGAGACCTCACTTTAAATCATTATCTACAAATACTGTACAATATTAGAGAAATTATAGTGTGTTCTTTCTCCAATCATTTGCTACTCATAACCACACTATTGTAATTTTTGCCGTCTAAGTTGACCTGCACACTCTTATAGCGCTTTTTTTTTTTTTTTTTTATGACNATAAATTCGAATGCGGTCACAACTTATACACATTTGGACTGGACATTCAGAAATCGGTTCTCCTCACTGGAGACCTCTTTTTACGACGGGCAAACAGGACTCCTTGAGGGATGACAAAGCGCACCATAAGATAGGCCTTGGTGGTTGTAACAGTAATGGGAAAATATGTTGTATCTGACTTTTTTTTTCTTTATTATTTGTTGAGTGAGGTGGGGTGGGGGGTTTTCCACAAGTATTTAAAATTCGTTGAATTCAATTTTCCATGTTCATTAAAACCTTACCACAAGATGAAAAAATGAGACAGCAAATATATGGCACATGTGGTTAGGTTACATTAGCTATTCCAAGCTAAGTGTGATGGTGAAGAAGTCGATACTTAAGGGGCTTCCTCAACTAGACGTGTGAAGAGACACGGTATGTGCGGATGCCAGTATGGTAAAGCACACCAACTGTCATACGAGGAATCGAAGTTTAAAACAAAAGAACCATTAGAGTTAGTTCACTCTGATGTGTTCGGACCGGTTAAGCAACCATCAATTGGTGGTATGCGGTGTAATGTGATATTGATTGATGACTTCTCAAGATATGTGTGAGTTTTCTTTATGAAAGAAAAATCTGACACATTCTCAAAGTTTAAAGAGTTCAGAGAGTCAACTGAAGGAGAAATAGGAAAGAAGATCAGTTGCTTGCGCACAGACAATGGGGGAGAATATAGCTCAAGCAGTTCTCTCAATACCTAAGGGAATGCCGAATACGTCATCAGTACACTTGTGCCAACACGCTACAATAGAATGGTGTAGCAGAGAGAGAACCAGCATCTTGTAGAAGTTTGTCAGAGTATGCTGCATGAAAAGAATGTACCGAAAGGTTTTGGGCTGATGCAATGATGACTACAGCCTTTGTGATCAACAGACTTCCTCAATCGAGGTTAGGATTCATTTCACCCTATGAGAAACTATGGAACATGAAACCTACAATTAGCTATTTCTGAGTATTTGGCTGTATATGTTGTTATTTGTTCCTAATCATTTACGAAGCAAGTTTGACAAGAAAGTTGTTAGACGTGTCTTTGCGGGATACGACAACCAGAGAAATGGGAGGAAATGTTGTGATCCAATGAGTGGAAGATGCTACACTTCACGAGATGTGGTGTTCGATGAAGCATCTTCTTAATGGTCCTTAGAGAAGGAGGTGTTTTCAAACTCCAGAGAATTTGGAGACAAGTTCCAACAAAAGATGGGGAAGCATACTGTTCATCTCCAACCAAGTTCAGATGAATCAGGAGATCCAAATGGCGATGATGTCGAACAAAGAGTGGCTCAGAATCCTTGGCAAACTGGTGTATATCAACAACCAAACAAAGAAGGTAGGCCTAGTGAAACAGAAGAATCAACTCCACGATCTCAACTCCGAAGGTCAACAAGAACACAAAGGCCAAACCCAAAATACGCCAATGCAGCCATGGTTAAGAAGCAATAGAACCCGATACGTTTAAAGAAGCATCACAGATTTTGAGTGTATAACAACTATGAAAGAAGAGATCGATGCACTTTAGCAAAATCAGACTTAGGATCTCGTGCCAAAGCTAAGAGATGTGAAACCCATATCCTACAAGAAGGTTTACAAGATAAAGTGTCATCCAGATGGGTCAATCAAGAGGTATAAGGCACGATTGGTAGCTCGTGGTTTCTCTCAATAGTACGGACTAGACTATGATGAAACGTTTAGTCCAGTTGCGAAACTTACAATTGTATGATAATACTTAGATACGGACTCGATATCGGTCTAAAGTGATTGATATCTTTGTCATTTACAATGTTCACTTCATTTTGCTGTGAACCGAAGAATTTGATGCCTGTGGAATACATTCAACAATTAATTTTTACAATTTTTCACCCCTTCTCTTAACAAAAAGCTCTGAAATGTCTCTTTACAAAACATATTTTGAGCCACATTATTTCGAAAGAATATATTTCGGAATAGTAGATTGATGGAGAATGTGTGGTTGAAAAAGAAGGAAAAATTATTGATGTGATGTAAAAATTATTTTATTGAAGAATATGTTGTTCAAAATAAGTAAAAGAATGAAAATGAAAATTTTAATGTGTACCAAACAGGGGCTTAGTTTAACGATTTCTACAATGCCTTATCTGTTACAAAGATGTTGATTTTTAGAGTGATGTATGACATTTGTAACAGAAATCGAAGTAATATTGCGAAGTAATATTGCACACGAAGAGCAATTGGGTGGCAATGGAGTGGAAAACACACACACACAAGTTGTAATCAGCTTTGTTTTATAAAACGATGAACTGATAAAATGTTTGATCGTAACTAAATTCCTAGTTTAGGAAGAATTCGACAAAGCTTGTTAGGAAAAGCAATCCAA
>CAIGRO010229138.1:0-10430 GCA_903798355.1 Fraxinus baroniana | reverse complement strand
CGAGGGAATTCCGGTGCTTCACTACTTTATACATTGATTCAAATTTCACCAATTTTACACATTGATATTAAAATCTTGTTCGAATTAAAGACTCCTTCACAAACCACGAAAACCCTAGTTTCTTGATCCTTTGACATATTTTCCATCTCCCTGTGGATACGACACCCCAAAGCTGCACTACAACTACCGCATTATACTTTGGGCGTAATCAATCACCAATAATGTTATGGTCTATTGGGAAGAAAGACTAAAATATTACTGAATGTGGTGAGACTTGAGTTAGTGCAATCCAATTTACGTACTTTCTTTTGAAAAGAGTACTGGTCAAATGCAACATGTCACTCAATATAGTTTTCTAAATGTTATTACCTTCAGAATATAGAAGCTTTGGACACGTAGAGTTGTCTTAGACTCATAATTAACTATGTAAGCTCTTGATAATGAGTTTGTGAATACGAGTCTATTAAAAACGAGATGCATATCTACGAGATACACATGACAATCTAAAGAGTATTTGTTTGTAAGTGAGATTTTGGTGAATATCGAGTCACAAGATGTGATATTTAATATTTTTTTCTTAATAAGGGAGAAAGCTTTGGAGAATTTCATTGAAATTAATATTATATGTATTATGAATAAGTTTTTACTGTAAATGAGTTGTTTTAAGCTTTTGATTTAAGTGAGAGTAATATGCCTCCGAGTAGGAACAATTTATTTTCAATAATTCAGTCCCTTGCTTATATGAGGACAAAAAAGAATATTGAGAGAAGTTATGGAAGTGTATATGTGGAATATATAATTCCAACCCAATTTGAGATGTGGTGGAAGTTTTAATTGAACATTATGTTTATTGAAAACATTCAGATTATTAAAAACTAAGTTAAAGACTATTGAATTTATGATAAATAAAGTTCATTTTATTTTAAAGAAATGTTATACTCAATATGAGTATATTGAGTTAATCAAACTTTTTTCGTAACAGTGAGATTCATTTTTATACGTCGATACTAGACATGATAGTATGTTTAAGTTTAGATTACATTAAATAGACCTAGAGACTGCATTTTAATTCTCAATTGAGAATTGATTGAAGAGACTTACATGAATCAATTTGTAGGTTTTGGGCCAAATGTTTCTATAGTATTGTGGTAATTTTATAGTTACACTTCCAGCCTAGTGCAGTTATCTTGACAATAGTATTTGAGATTTTACAGGGTTTAAATCTTGTACAAGATTTCATTATGTGAGTGAAGATCATTGTATTTATGTAAATGTATGATGGTAGATTGTAATTCTAATTTTGGTGTTGATGATATTATATTGGCTAAGCATGAGAAAGTATGCATTGGGACCATTTTGAAATGGCTCTTCTTAGTCTTTGAGACAAAGGACATGGATTTATCAAATTGTATATTTTGTGTTAAAAATATTACTTTTGTTTTTTTTCCTGTCAAAAGAACTGTATACTATAAAAATTCTACAATACTATAAAGATTTTTTGTGTGAAACCTTGAGTTTTACATAACATCAATATACCCTTATCCTGTTATCAATGACTATGATTGATTCTGTTTGATGGGATATGTCTAGCAAATCAGTTGATTTAAAGTCGAAGGATTCACATGGGAAAGGAAAACTATTTTGACCACCATTTATATTTGCTTTCACCAATCAGACGATTGTTTAACTATTTAGGATATAGAACACAATTGTGAATGAACACAATTGTGAATACAATAAAACAATGTGGGTTCAAGTATATTCCATGAATGCTCGAGAGATCAGAAATACTTGAATTATGTTGGAAAATAAATTTGGGGCATAGCAAGATGTGATAGGCGACCCATGACCCATAAAATATCAAAATGATTGGAGGGAGTGATTTGAATTTAGAATTCAAACCTATAATTTCTCATAACTTCCCATAACTCCCATTTTAACTTACAAAAACTTTTGTCTAGCATTGGAGAGAGTAATGATGGCAATAAATGTGTGAAATTTCGAATTCGTATGGAAAAATCACACATAAAATAAAAAGCACATAGAACCTCAATTTTGGCATAGAAACTCACAAAAATTGGCATTTAAGTTGTAACTAATAATCCTCTTCCATTGTGATTGGAACTCGAGCTATTGGTGAACAAGAAAATGCAGAGTTTTGAGTTTTGAAATTCAAGGTGATTCAACCGTATAAAGTTATTGGAATTCATTATTTTAATGATTCTCGATCCGTAATTCATGTTTATGAATACTGCGAGTTCCTGCATTTACTTGTATAATTTCAAAATAATTGACACATATTTGTTAGAGATGATTGAATAATAATACTAAATTCTATACTCGTTCAAAACGAAAATGCAAACAGCAAATACATTCATCCAATTTCCATGGACTTCTTTGCTTGAAGTGTTGGGGCTGCTAAACCATATGCACGTCTAGGAGGATTGTTTTCAGTGTCCTCGAGGTGAACTTACAAGGACTAAACAACAAATGTTAAAGAATTGCCCACAGTTTCAATAATGTTAAAAAAATGTACCATTGGAACGTTGATAATGAATAGACTATATTTGTCATTTGATCCTTGGGATTCTACAAAATTGGGATTCCATATTTTTTACTTTTAAGCCCGTTTGTTACACGAAATAAAGCTAGGAAAATTATATTAATGTGGATTATTATCAGTATATGATATATGGTGCTACACCATAAAAGAACTGAAAATAAAAAGTAACTCTTATATTACAGACAAACTAATCTTCTTTTTGATACTCATTAACAAGATTTGTTTTTAGGGAGGTTTTGAGTAATATTTTTTTAGAGAATGTGTGGTTGAGAATGAATTTTGGAGATGATTGACAAATAAGGGCTAAGTAACTTACTTTACTTTAGTTTTTGATTAATAAAAAAAATATTTATTTTAAAACTTAGTTATTTAGCCGCAATATGACAACCATTATAAAAAGTTTAATTTTTTATTTTTATTTTCAAAAATTAGTTTTCAAATAATGAATTTTTTTGGAGAATATGTAAATAAAAAGTGATTTTTTAAAAAAATTTATATGTAGAATATTTTATTATGTGAATGTACGATTGAAAATAAATCTAAGAAAAAAAGAATTTTTATAAAAATTGGTGTCAATCAAGGGTTTAATTATTTTCTTACAAGTAAAATACACTTTAAAAAAATAACATTTCTACCTACATATATAAAAGAGTTGGTTTCTTCTACTGTTCATAAGCCTGGTTGACAAGCCGTTAGTGATTTCGAGCCGGCCGGCTTTTAGCCGCTTGGAAATTAGCCGGGAGTAAAATTTGCATTCTGATTCTAGAATTTTCTTCTTCTTCCACTCACTCTCTTTACACTCACTCTCGCCACTTTCAAGGTCCTACCTTTGCTTTTTCCTAAGACTTTCAGATCGGAAGAAGAAACTCCTCCGACGTTGAAGATAGGTGTAAAATTGGCCTTCCAGTTTTTGAATCTTCTTCTCCTTCCACTCACTCTTGCCATTTCCAAGGTCCAATTTGGGTTCACCTTTACACTTTCCCAAAACTTTTAGATCCGAAGTAGAAACTCCTCCGGCGTTGAAGATACAATCAGGCGTCGGATCTCCTCTATCTTATATTAATCGACCTAGTGGTCGAAACTCTTATCGAAATTTCATAGCTTCTAAGATTGATCAGATTGGATCGATTTAGGTTCGGTTCCCAATTAATTTCATTGAGAAAGATAATTAGCATACTTAAAATTTACCATCTTTCTCTCTGGTTCTGTTTTTCTCTATTTGCTTTGTAATTCCTACTCGATGTCGGAAATAGAGTTGGTGGCTGTAAATCAGTGTCGCATATAATTATTTTCGTTTTGGTTTTCTGCCATGATCAATTGGTGTATGAAATTCCTTTTACAAAACATTGAAATTAACTGAAATAATTTACTTCTACTTATTAAAGCTGTTTCTTTAGGTTCCATTTCTCTGTAGTTTTTTTGGTTTGGATATGGATAAGTATTTTGTACTTTGCTTCTTATGATTGTGAGAGGCGGTGGAGGGAGTTGCCGAACCGCCGACTGATTATAAATATGGAGAATGTAAAATGGGCGTGGTGCTCTAATATCACCATTAACAGATAATATTTATTTTATTTGATTATATCTTGATTCATGAAATGGGATCACAGTGTAGTTTCTGAACACGAGATCATACAAATTAAATACTAAATCATAGGGCATGTCTCATTATTTAGTGGAATCTAGATTTTATGTTGAAATGCATAAGAATGAAAGTCATTGTTTGTTCATCTCCAAATTTCCAATTGATGGGGGTGATAGATACTTCTGTTCAAGAAAATCGAATAGAAACCCATATAGTAGGTTTCAGATAGAGAAGAAGAAACGACTGCATACATGACATTTTTTAGATTTGCAGAAATGTGTTTTTTGCCATTAGAGAACACTACAATTGAAATTATAGCAAACTAATGTTTGCCAGACAAATTAAATTGAACTGTGTCATAGTTCGAATGGTTTATCAGATTCCTCAAAAAGAGTTGGATGATTCTTGTACAATAGTGCTATATTTTTCCTATGGTTAATGGATCTTTTCTTTTTCCGAAGGGAAAATTTGAAGTTGCAAAGCTTAATATCTGTCAAAGGTTCCTTCTCAAAACTGCTCGTGGTTTCAGGTTTCTGTGCAGGTGCTATACAATATTTTTACCTTCTTCACACTCTTTGTGAATTGTATCATCTTTCACTTTATTCGATGTGAGATTATGAGAAAAATACTTTAAGCATGAATATGAATGAGAATCTACGACTTCATTTGTGTTTATTCTTATCCAATATATACATAGAACATATATTTCAAACTGAAGTAGAAAAATGGCTTCAGTGTCTAAGAAAAATAAAAGACGAAGAGAAATGTGCATTGACAGCACTGAATGAATATCAACGTACTGACGCCTAAGAGAAAATCTCTTGTTCAATTGGAAGGTATATATATCTAACGATGAGAAAAGATATTAGTGATGACATTCTTAAAGATATTATTTTTACCTTCTCCTATAACTTGGACCCGTTTCTCCTTTTATGTATATACTTTTCAACTAAACATATAAACTATTGTGTTTGATACTACATTTTTCCTTATTGAATATATTATTTCTTCTCACAAGAAAAAAGTATTTTCAATGAAAATGTTTTCTCCCCTCTTTTCTTTCTTTATTTTTAAAGTTAAGTTCTTTATAAAAATATCCTACTATTTTATGTTTAACATACAAAATCTTAGACTTTTGGTAGAGATTTTAGCCTCCTACACAATTTTGATACGATGCTGATGTATTATTTCTTCCATTTTGTGTACCTTTAACAGCTGAAACAGTTTTGTAAAATGAAAAATTTGCAACTGTTGATATGACCAATTGAGAATCGAATACATCTTTCCCTAATTACTAAAATGAAGAAGATGAAGCAGGTAATAAAAGATTTAACTTATTTATGTTGATTACATATTGTTTTTCATAGTGAAGAGATTACATTTTACTAAGATATATGAATATGATTTCTTTATCATGTTCAATTTATGTTGTGTATGTCTTTTGGTTTTTTCTTCACTCGTTTGTATAAGATCATTTCATAGAAATGTCAAATTGCTATCAGACCTCTCATTTAAAAAAATTTGGTTTTTCATCTATTTGTAATCTTCTCATTTTTTTGGTCCAACTTCATTACTATGTTTTTTATATATATATATTTTTGTTATGCGGATGTCTAAACATTAAGATTTTGTTAATTTATTTGAAATTACTAATGATTATTATGAGGAAATAGATAGCGATACACAAAAAAAACTATAAATAAGTTTCATATATTATGTCACAAAATAAAATAAATTCTTTTTTAAATTTTATTTAGTTTTTTTAATTGCTTTTACTTTATTTGTTTTTAAATCTATGTTTTTTCCAATTATAGTTTAAATGCTCATGCTTCACTTCTTTTTAGATCTATGTTTTTCCTCTAATTATACAGGAAATGCCCTTGTATTTAGCATTTATAATGAAGTTTGTAACATTAGTGTTGGACCAAGTTTACGTATCATATTTGTTTCGTCGGAATTTATTTCATAAGCATTTTCTGCTTTTTATAATAGAAATGTTTTGTTGTTTTTTTTAAGGTTCTACAGTACTTTCAATGACAGAGAGCCGTGTTCCAGCATACAACTATGAGCTTAGTATTCATTCACAATCTACTGGAAATGAAGGTTTGTTTTTGATACCATACAAATCACATGTGTTACCTTGCCTAGTGTTATGTGAATATTGTGGAGCTTTGAAATTTAAAGATGAACCTAAAGGGTTTTGTTGTTGCGATGGTGCTGTTAAATTGAAAGTAAATGATACCCAAGATGAATTATATGATTTATTTGCATCTAATTCTGCTGAATCCATTGAGTTTAAAACTTACGTACGAACTTACAATAGCAATTTCTCGTTCATTTCATTTGGTGTCCATTATGATAAAGATTTGTGTAAAAGAAACAAAGGTATTTACACGTTTAGAATTCAGGGTCAAATATATCATTTTATAAATGATATTCTTGTACAAAATAGTCGCCCTTCTTATATGCAACTCTATTTCTTTGATACTGAAAATGAAATAGAACATCGATTACAAATTTCTGAGAAATTAAGAGAGTCTATACTTTTGAAACTTGTCAAAGTGATGGAACTTAATCTATATGCAAAAATTTTCCGAACTTTGACAAATATTCCAAATTTAAAATCTCACTCTCTTAAAATCAGATCTGATTGTGGATTAGATCAAAGAGTATATAATACACCATGTGCATCTCAAGTTGCTGCTATTTGGGTCGATGATGATTTTAATACTAATGATAGAGTTCGTGATATAATTGTTTCTTGCAATTCGGGATAAAAACATCAGGTACATTATTATTTTGGTTGTTATGATCCTCTTCAATACCCCTTACTATTTCCTTTTGGTGAAACTAGTTGACACCAGGGTATTGTTAGAATTGACAAACGCAAAAGACAACAAACATGTGCAAATGAGAATTTATTTGATCTTCATCAGTTAAATTCTACTACAGAAATTATTGCAGTTGAAAATACTACCAAACATTTTATTTACGCTGAGTACATTTATTTTTTCGATGTTTAAATTTCATAAAACATTTTTCCATTTTCTTTTTTTCAATTACGCAAAAAAATAAAACAAGAGCTCAAGTATCATGTAGAGAATACTATTCTTACAAGTTACAGGTTAGACCTTCACATAAATCAATTTTACTTCATGCTGGTCGTTTGTTAAACAATATGTTGTAGATATGTATGTAAAGATCGAAACATCTAGATTAGATTGTTTTCGTAATAATCAAAATGAAATACATGCTGAGCTTTATGAAGGAATTGTAGATTGTGTTCAATCTGGTGAAACTCGAGCAACTATGACTGGTAAAAGAATTATTTTGCCATCTTCTTTTACTGGTGGTCCAAGGGATATGAACAAAAGATATATGGATGGAATGGCATTAGTTCAAAAATTTAGTAAACCTGATATTTTCTTAACAATTACTTGTAACCCAAATTGGCTCGAAATAAAGGACCAATTAAAGTACAAAGACGAGCCACGAAATAGACCCGATATTTTAACTCGAATCTTCAGAGCTAAGTTAGAAGAACTAAAAACTGATATATTCAAAAATGGAATTTTTGGCCACATGCTCATTTTTTAATCATTTTAGAACGTGCATACGAGATCATTGCTCCTGAATTTATAGATAAAATTGTTTGTGCTGAAATTCCAGACGAATTTACCCTCATTTATACTCTATTGTTGTTGCTCACATGATACATGGTTCTTGTGGCACTTTAAATCCAACAAACGTATGCATGAGTAGAAATAAACAATGTAGAAGTCATTTCCCAAAAGATTATGCTCCAAAGACATTATTAGGTGAATTTTCATACCCGAAGTATAGACATTTAAATAATGGTAGGAAAGTGAAAGTTAGAGGACAGTGATTAGATAATAGGTGGATTGTGCCATACAATCCATATCTCTTAGCTAAATTTAATTGTCATATAAATGTAAAAATCTGTTCAACTATCAAAGCTGTGAAGTATTTGTATAAATACGTATATAAAGGACATGATAGAATTGTTTTCTCAATACATTTTGAAGAAGCTGTGGTTGACGAGATTAAAAATTTCCAAACAGCTAGATGAATTTCTCCTCCTAAAGCATTATGGAGAATTTTTGGTTTCATTCTTTCTAAAATAAATCCTCCAGTTGTTACTCTTCAGTTACACATTGAAAATAATTATTTAGTTACATACAAAAGTTCCGACAATCTTGAGAAAATTGTGAGTACAGAATTTTCCAAAAAAATCATATTAACAGAATTTTTCCACATAAATCTTGTAAATAAAAAGGCCACAACTCTTTATATAAACAATTTCCAGAATTTTTTGTTTGGGACTCACGTAGTAGATGTTGGAGTCCTAGAAAACAAGGTGTTTGTATTGGTAGAATAGTTGCAGCCAATCCAAAGGAAGGAGAAAGATACAACTTGCGTCTTTTATTAAATCATATTAGAGGTCCAACATCATATCAATCTTTCAAAATTGTAAATGGTGTTGAAACTTCCTCTTTTCGAGAAGCTGCACTTTTACATGGTTTACTTGATAGAGATGCGAATTGTGATTTATGTTTGTAGGAAGCTTCAGAGTATCGAATGCCTATTCCATTTCGTCATCTTTTTGCAACAATTCTAACTTTGCGTGCTCCAAATGATCCGAAAAATCTGTGGAACAAATTCAAAATATTTATGATTGAGGATTTCATACACGTTGGTATGTCTATGCAAACTGCTGAACTTAAAGCTCTTTTAGAAATTCATACAACTTTAGAACTTTCTAGAAAATCTATTAATAGTTACGGATTTGTATCATACAATGTAAATTTGCAAGAAGATGAATATGTTGCTAGAGTAATAAATGATCAACTAGGCATTAGTGTCTCAGAAGTAGATATTATGTGTGCACATCAACTTAATACTGAACAAAAGGCAGTATATAATGCAATTCTAGATAAAGTAGATAATAATGTTAACGGCATGTTCTTTGTTGATGGCCCTGGTGGAACAGGCAAAATTGTTCTATATCGTGCTTTACTAGGTAATGTTAGGTCAAGACAAATGATTGCTTTAGCAACATCGTCTTATGGTGTTGCAGTAGGTCTTTTGCCTGGTGGACAAACAACACATTCTAAATTTAAAATACCTCTAGAGATTTGTAGTAACACAATATGTAATATTAGTAAACAGAGTGCTCTTGCTGAACTTTTTCGAATGACAAAACTAATCATATGGGATGAAGCTCCAATGGTGAATCGATATGCAGTTGAAGCATTAGATAAAATGTTAAGGGATGTCAATGATAGTGAGTTCCCATTCGGAGGTAAATTTGTTGTCTTAGGAGGAGTTTTTTGTCAAATCTTATCTGTAGTTCAAAGAGATAGTAAGGACGATGTAATAGAAGCAAGTCTTGTTAGCTCTTATTTATGGCCATTATTTACAAAACTAAAATTAAGTCAAAACATGAGAGCTCGATTTGATGCATCATTTTCTAAATATTTACTCAATATTGGAGATGGAATTGAAAAAAAAACATTCATGTCATATGATACAAATTCCGCCTGACATAACTATAGATTTCAAAGAACATACCACTTCTTTACAAACACTAATAGATATAGTTTACCCAGATTTAAATCATTATGCTGACAATATTCATTACATGATTAATAGAGACATTTTAACTCCAAAAAATGAATACGTTGATGAAATCAATACTTCGTTGATTACTTGCTTTCCTGGAGATTCTTTCACCTATTTTAGTTTTGATGAAGCTATTGATATGTCTTACCAAAGCATGCAAGAAGACTTTTTAAATACCTTAACCCCAAATGTTGTACCTCCACATGAACTAATACTAAAACCAAATTGTCCTGTTATATTACTTAGAAACATTAATTCTTCAGAAGGTCTATGCAATGGAACTAGACTTATTTGTAAAAGTTTCCGAAGAAATATTAGAGATGCTCAGATTGCAGTTGGAGATTATAAAGGAAAAGAGGTATTTCTTCCTAGGATACCTTTCATTCCACTTGCAAATGACAAAAATCCTTTCCCCTTCAAAAGAACACAATTTCCAATTCGTCCATGTTTTGCAATGACAATTAATAAATCTGAAGGACAAACACTTAATTTTATTGGTTTTATATCTTCCTGAGCCAGCATTTTCCCATGGACAATTATACGTTGCTTTGTCTCGAGCCAAAACTAGCAAATGTATTTGATGCTACCAAAAATCGTACCTGCGTTGGTCCGAATTGAGTGAGGAGTCTCCTGCCGGAT
>CAIGRO010229131.1:0-11744 GCA_903798355.1 Fraxinus baroniana | reverse complement strand
TTACTTTGTTTGAATTACACTATGGGTAGATTCAAATCGAAATATATCTAATCCTTATGCATAAGTATTGTACAATTTTGAATATGAGATTTTATTTGATTTTGAACAAGTGAGGGATTGTTGTTCAAAACAAGTAAGATATTGGAATGAAGAAACGAAAAAATAAAAATAAAAATTGAACCATGCAGCTGCATGGTAGAAACGGTTAGCATTTTTTGACCGTTTTATTCAAATTTCTGGTGGCTTTTGGCAGGTTTTTGGCACCACTTTGTGTATCAATGTTTGATGGCTATATATAGGTGGTTTATGATCAACAAAAACAATGGAAAAACATATAGAAATATATAGCCACACTAGAGATCATTTTTCATTCCAAAATTACATTGAAATTTCATTTCAATTTCATATTTAAAATCCCCTTTGTATTCTTGAAGTTTTGGTAGACAAAACATAAGTGTTTAAGTATTTTTCTACTACAATGCTTGATAAATCCTAAAAATCATTTGTCGGGAAATCCTTTGAACACCAAAATTCATTGAGAGGGGGCAAATATCATTTGTGGGCAACGATCTTCGTGTTTGAGCATTCCATATTGTTTGATGTTTTTGTTCGTGGTTTGATTTAGATTGTTGCTGATATTTAGTGTGATTCTTCTTCAATTTTTCTTGATTATTTGTATCGATTTTAAGTCTTTGTGTAAGATCAAAGTCTATAAAAGAAGAGACTACAAAATGCGTAAATATAAGATAAGTTTATCATCTTCTTTTAGTTATTTCCATTGTTAAATATAAAGTTTCATCATGGTTTTGTTCATTTTGTTGTTGGTCATAACTCATAATTGTTGATTTATTCTCTATTTCCTCTTGTAGTGAAAATATTCCCAACATGAAATGCACTCCTTGTTTGATTTTAAGTGGATTTATGGTGTCATAATTTGACAGATGTTCATCTCAAAGGGGACTAAAATGGAGGCTATTTTACGAAATTTGAGGTGGTCTACGGGGAGTTGATATCTCCTTTCTAATCTTGAATATATTATTAGCATTTCATCATCTTGAATTTTTAATAAATTTGATTAGGTTCTTTTTCTTTTTAATGTATATGGTCACGTGAGTCGGCCCACGACCCATTATATCGCAACACGGCATGGTTGTAAGGGCGAGACGAGTATGGGTTGTGCCTACTAAAGTGTCGCACCTGAACCTGAGTAGTTGACGTATATTGGCACCCTATATTGTTCTATAGTTGGAGTTCTGTTTTAACCTTTATGTTAATGGAAACAAGAGAAAAAGATAGAAAGCACGATTCAGTGAATGTAGGGAAGGAGCATATGCCTATAGCTACAAAAATGTTTTGTTGTGACAGATCTGGTTAGGACTCAAATTCAATGGGGGTGTAATTTAATTTAGAATGATGCTAGAGTTACAGTCTTAGTTCACAGTTTTTTTCACATCGCAGGCTCCACCCCCATGTGAGGGGTGTGAAAAAAAAAAATTGTGAATCAAAGATGTACATTCAGCTTTATCCTTTAATTTATTTGATTAATCAAATCACCTCTCTCCACCACTAGTTTAAATGGTAGTATTACCTTATCTAGAATAAAATGAAATTTTTATATTTTGTCCTAATATTTACTTTATATAGAAAAAGTCAAAGCACATGTACCTTACCCAAGTAGTTGTGTTTACATTTTATGCTTGTGTAAATGATAATGTCCAAGTGGAGTAATGCTTTTTAACCTCACCGAGGTTGCAATCATAATGTACAAGTGGTGACGTGAACCTGAGTACGGGATCAACGGGAAAATAGCAGTATTAATTGAAAATGTCGGGAAAGTCCAAATTCAGGTTGCAGACGATAGAATTTTGACTGGCAAATTATTGAATCAATCAACCAAACAAAAACAAAGTTTGAATGACATCCTGATTACAAAATCAACGAACTAGATTTGCGAACACCACAAATGGTGTCTAATCATTTGATAAGTTTTAAGGGTTGAACGTCATAAATATAANTCATAAATATAACAATATTTGATAAGTTCGGTACATGTTCAATCAAGAACAAAAGGATAGAAATATCATTTAATTCATAATGTCAAAAAGGTTCTTTTGTTACAATGAAATAAAGTTTCTTATTTATACTAAACCCAGGAAAATATGGAAAAACGAAAATATCACTTAAAAATTACAAGAATCTTACCTAAATTAAAATTCTAACAAAATAAGGAAATTCACGTAAAATTAAAATTCTCGCCAAATTGTTCTCGGTATGTTTCCGTGCAATTGCAAGCCCAAAGGTACCATGAGCTCATGTGGTCTTGTGCAGAATTTCGTGCCATTTTTGAAATGTGATCATGGCCGAAAATCAGACAACCAAACTGAAAATTATGCCCGTTTTCATCCACGATGCTCATTTTCTTTCCAAATATCTTTCAAACATTGAATCCAACTTGTTTCGGCTCTTGAGCCCTTTATAAAACTTGAACCTTGACTTGTCAACTTCTTCAATTTGGACTCCAAAACTCAACCAAATGATTGTCATCCCGAATCATATCAAATAGAGTAATGTTATTTAACGTCAATGTGATTGCAACCTCAGTGAGGTTACGTAGCATTACGCATAAGCTAGAGGAACAACAAACATCTCTCTAAAGTATCCAATTTTATAATCCATTTTCTCTATATAATGTTTAACTTCCTTAAACATCCTTTGCGATTGCGAGAATGGCAGCAGGCTTATCATTTTATTGGACCAAACAGAAATACTAAATTGAGGAAAAACAATGCTGAAAAGAGAATAAGCTGACAAAAATACCCCTCAAAATCTGTTTCTAAAACAAATTGAGAAGTACTTGTAAAGTTCAGTAAGTTGAATCATGCAGCAAAATCAGGTTCATTATTCAGTCATTATTGTGAAAAAAAGAAAAAGACGCGTTTCTCTCTCTATAACTAAAGTCCAAAAATGCGCTTACAGGCCTTCCAGATCTTGCCACCACTGTTTTTCTTTTTCTTGCTGTTACTGACAGATTCAGGGTCATCATCAAGTGGAGAAGCTAGTGCAACATACTGGTCATGGATCCTGCAATATCTTTCTGAAATAGATGAAGATCTTCTCGATGAGAAAGCCCTTTTCACTGCAGATTGTAAACTTTCTGTTTTTGAGCCCAGTTGGAATGAAGAAGAAATTGAACCGTTTCTGTTCAATTTCAATGCACCAAACCTCTTTCTAATGGCATTTTCATCCTCCAAATCTGAAGAGAAATCATGGGTTTCAATCCCTGATTCAAAACTGTGATTTGGGCTAGTGTTAAGATTGGGTGTGTGGATTTCTTGAGGAGAAGAAAGAAGAACTGATGAATCTATGGTGTTCAAATATCTGGTTTTGGAATAACCATTCATTTTCTTTTGCTTTTGGACACTTTTTCTTGGCTCAGAATGATATATAGTGATAATTTGTGGTGGGGCTGTATCCACTATATCTACAGCAATTTCCCGTGAAGGAAGAAGAGGAGCATCCATATACATACAAATGTGTGGGGCCTAGTAGTAACAAAAGATGTTGAATGGAAAGTAAGAACGAAAAATTTCAAGATGCTTTAGGGTAAAATCTTGCTGAATTATATAGGGTCACAGATGGAGATTGGGCACACTTATTTGTCAGAATTTTATCATTCTATGTGAAAACAAGTCTGTGATTTATGTAGATTTAGCAGTGTTGAATAATTATGAAATTTGTGGGGAATGGCGTCAAAATCTGCCTGGTAGTGGGCAGAATGCACGATTACCAGTGCTTACCTAATTTGGAAATTCAAATAATTCTGTCACATTCTTGGAAAAAAAAATTGAAAATTAGGCGGTTGAAGTCAAATTTTGGTGATCAGCAACAACTCTCTTGAGCCCGTTCGAAAGAGATTAAAATTGAAAAATTAGCCATTATTGTTAACTTTTATTAGACTAGTGGGATCCAATAACGGTTATATTTTCAATTTTAATTGAACTTTAATCACTACCGAACACGTTCTTGATAAAAAAACCGCCTAAACAATGTATTGAAGTATGTCGTGCACAATTTCCTGGCCTTCATAAAAAGAGCCTGTGCTCAGAGAATCCTATTGGAAATTATATACAAATGAAGCCAAAAAAAATGACACAAAACGAAAACATTGCTCGTAGTGCTAAAACGATTATTCTCATACTGGAAAAGGCCAATTTATCGTGTAATTCGTGGAAATTAATGTATTAAATTTATTATTTGCAACCAAAAAATGAAGCATCAATTTACAAGTCGCCAATTTATTTAGTCATCTTCCTCCCTTGCAGATACAAAACATCTTCCAATTCATCACTTTGAACTTCAATTTTTCATTCACACAAGCATCAGTTTTGGCAAGTAAATATATGATTTCGATGTTTTCACGGAGAACACAAATCAATCACGATCTTTCAAAATAAACAAACAGATCGTACTCAAAATTTATGTCAAAGTCAGTCCTTCAATTTATTATTTTTTCCAAAAATAAATACTTTAAAAATGAGTAATCCTATCCTAATACACGGCGGTCAGCTTACTGGTAAGCAGGAATTAGAACCCATAACTTTGTGTCTAAATAATTCATCAGTGAAATGTAGAATTGTAGAAGAGGCCAAGCCAAAATCGATCAGATAAACATATCCCATCGAGAGCATGATTAGGGATGACAAAAAAACTCGTTCAACCCGATACCCATGGGGCTCCGCCGCGAATGTTGTGAGGACGGAGCAAGGGTGATTACCCCGAAGCGAGTACGAAAACATAGTCTCTGTCCCGTTTAAAATTAATTTAAAATTTAAGTTTTTTATCGAACAAAAATAATAAATTTATCATCATTTTTAAAGAGAACATAAGTTGCTTTGAACAAATTAGTAAAAAAGTAATAATATTTACTAAGTAAAGACATAAAATAAATAAAAATTAAAAAGGAAAAATAAATAGGACGATAAATGGAGCAAGGGACTTCTCCCGTCCCAACCCGATCCCGTCCTATCCCGCTTTAACCGGATATAGGGATGGGGCAATGTAACAAAAATACCCCACGGGACGGGATTGGGAATGGCTGACCCGTCCCATACCTATCCCGTTGCGATCCCAAAGCATGATAATGGCAAAGATACTGTAATAGGGTAGGAAGAAACCGAAAGATCACTGAAAGTGCTTGTAGTAAAAAATTGGAAAAAAAAGCTTATGCATCCACTAAGGGACAACAAATTCCATAGATCCACAGCAAAATTCGAATATCAAATGGATTGCAGAATCATTCTCTCAATCAGCAATCACTAAAATTTGACATATTAAATTAAATTAAATTAAATTTTCAGTCCTTTCCTCTACATAAGAATGTCATGTCGGGCAAATGTTGTATTATCCAAAATGACACAAACACGAGAAAATGGATTTTAAAATTACGAAATTGAGAGTGCAAAAAACTTTGCATTGGTCAGTCTGCTGATTTTTTTTTTTCAAAAGTGGCCAGAGCATGTTAAACACCTGTGTATGAGCCAAGACACGAATGACAGAGCAGTATTTTTTCATTTTCTCCAGCTGAGTATGAATGTCTTTCTTTCCTTCTTCAGATCAAGCTTCTTCAAATGCTTGGTGAAAGCCTTTTTTTTGGACTTGCACCAGTTTTTGTAGAATCTCCTTTTCACCTCCTCACTATGATGTTGAGCCAAAACAGTATTCAGACAGCGGAGGCCACGTGGTGTTTTAACATACCCAACTACTCCAACGACAATCATTGGTGGTGTTTCAATAACAGTAACAACCCCGCATGTCTCTTTCTCGTGGAGCTTTGAACACGAGTAAAAGCCCGTCCATGAGACTAAGACCTATGGGTAAATTAAGAGCAATACAATTTTGGTGGTGGGAATGTGTTTTGCCTAGAAATACAAAGACTTCCATTCACACGAGAGAGAGAGAGAGAGAGAGAGAGAGAGAGAGAGAGAGAGAGAGAGACGCACAACATTAGAAGAGGGAGGGGGTCGACAAAAGCTAGCATGGCCTGTTGTAGTTGCTAAGGAATTTACTTGCAAAATACAATCAATCAAATTTAGTGACGGAAAAGGATTAGCCAACCCAAGTTTATTGGAAACAAAGGTTAGTTCGTTGGTGTGAAGGTTATCTAATTTTTACTGGTCATTTCTTATTTTTACAGTTCCAAAGGCACCTAGTGTAATGTCAACTACTATTATCACTACACCAAAAAACACATTTTACAGCGGCCAAAAAACGCTGCAGTAGACCTTTTGCAACGTCTTAGCGTGTGTTGCTGAAGTCGGTGTTGCTGTTGAGGGAAGACTTTTTGCAGCGTTTATTAACCGTTGTGAAAAACACTTTTGCAGCATTTTTTAACGTTGCGGTAGACCCTTTTGCAATGTTTATTCACCATTGCGAAAATATTTTTGCAGCGTTTTTTAAACGTTGCGGTAGACCCTTTTATAGCGTTTTTCAACTTGACCTAGGTTTTTCAACTTCAAGAACAATATGAGTCATTCCAGCTTTGTATCCAAGGAAGGCAGTAAATCTACAGGGTTTTGTTGGATCATCTTTGGGGAAGGCCTTCACTGCATGAGTAGAAATGGAGAGTCAGCATTAGAAACTTACAATCTGAGAAAATAACTAAACATTGCAATGTTTATGAAGGGTGTGGATCAATTAGAGTATCAAGCAATTCAGGTTGCGAAATGGATAAATTGAAAGAAAAATCGTACATTTGAGCATCAATTATATTTCAGAAATTTCCATAAAAGAAGCCTAATAGCCAGATGGGTTAATCATCTTGATGGCAATAATATGAATGGTCTTCAAGAAAAAAAGTGAATAAAATTAATGAATGCCATCAATGATCAACAACCAGAAAGCAGATAGCATCTAAATGTCGGGGGAAATTAAATCATTAACTGATGAAGTACACAAATCAAAATTAAATAGAATTATCCTCCATGTACAGAACTATTCACTACCACAATTCTTACAGATACTCACATGGTGTGTGCGCCCCACATGTATTAAATATTATTAAAAAAAGTGGACCCCACATATTTGTGTCTTGTCTGGAAAAATTCTGTGAAGTTTTTGCCCTGTAATTGTAGCAGGGTTCAATTCAATATTGCTAAACACCTTTTCCTCTTTGACGAGAAGCTCTTTTTCTTGGGAGAAATCCCAAAGAGCCATGTCTTGGGTGCTCAAACTTGCAGTGGGACATTGTGTCTTGCTTTTAATAACTCTGGAAAACTCATGGATATAAAATTCTCTACAACAGTATATGAAGAGGGAAGTTTTCATATTCATTGTTTAGTTTCTAGGTAGCCAATCTTTACTGCCATTGGGAAAAATACATTAACATTAGAAATAACATGTAACAATTCAAAACACACAACATTAACCGTAGTTCTCAAAATATAGTCTAGGATTTGCACAAATTAAGAGCATGTTTGGTAGGGATTAAAATTGGATTAAAATTAAAAAATTAGTCGTTATTGTTGACTTTTATTAGATTAGTGAGACCCAATAACGGTTATATTTTCAATTTTAATTGAATTTTAATCGGTACTAAAACAGGCTCTAAGAATACAAGTCAGTCTTCACTACCATTGGGAAGAATACATTAACATGAGAAATAACATGTAACAATTCAAAACACACAACATTAACCATAGTTCTCAAAAATAAAGTCTAGCATTTGTAAAAATTAACAATACATCAAAACCATCTCAATTTATACAAGATTGGTGTGAATAGGCATGAAGCTGTTTAGAGCGACTAAAGGTTGAACATAATGCATCAAGAAAACACAGGAACACCAACGAATATAATTCTCAATATTACTTTTCAGATTTTACAGAAGAAAATGTAGATTCTGTCGCTGAAAAGAAGGCTGCATATTATATCAATACCCGAAAGGAATATTTTGCAAGTATGAAGCAAATGGTATAGACCAAGGAAAATGTTAGATTGCCACTGGATCCTAGTATGGAAGAAATACTCCCTTCCAAAGGCCTATGGCAATGATTTAACATGCCAATTCTCAAGCTCATTGGTGTTTCTTCCCAAACACCACCCCATAATTGAGGTGTTGGTAAAAGAGCTCCTCCGAGACTCCAGCCTTGATTACTCAATCTTGTTATTTTCGGGAGTACACTTCAATCACAGAAAAGGAATGCAGCAATCGTAATATACCCACCAGGCCAAAGACACGAAAAGCAAATATTTCAACTCATATATCACGAAATCACCCGAAGAGCCAACATATTATACTCCACATCTTGTCCCCGGGGCATAGCTCAGTGGTGCAAAGAACAGGAGTGAGGTAGTCTTAATTGAGCTGACAAACGCAGTGTGAGGGTTCGATTCCTTCCTCTAACGAGGTTTGAAATTTGAATCTTTGTGGGCATCAGTATGGCAGCTCTGGCCTGCTGAGGCACATCTCGCAATTTACCTCATTCACGACGCTCTAAGGACCGGATAGGACGGTGGAGACCTTAAAGGTTGGAGTTCAGTCTTTTTTATTATGCTCTACATCAGATATAAACGTATAGAAATCTCATAAAAGATTAAGATATAGAAATCTCACATAAGTTTTGGAAATTTTCACTATTGAACAGATGAAATTCGGAACTATAGATAAAAAGATCTTCATTCTGACCACTTACATAATAAATATAAATATACATACGTATAAACTGATATACAAAAACATAGATACAGATTGATATATATGGATTGAACAGATAAGCACATACATCAACATGGTTTATACGCGACGAAACATACATGGTTTATAGATCGTCTGGCGATGAAATGAACGGTTGTGATTAAATAAGAATTTTTTTTTTTTTGAGCCGCTAGATTATGATTGTTGCTAGGGCTTTGGTGGTTCAGTTTTTCGGCCATTGTAGGCCGAATGATTTGGGCTTGCCTATGTTTGAATTGGGCCTTATGAGACTTTCGGATCCAATATCTCGAGTTCAGATATCGCCATAATATTGTAACAAGGGTAATTTCCATATAACCTAAAATAGTTGTGTTTGTTTGGGAATAATTATAATGAAATTAAAACGGTCCTATGTGTGATTAATAATTGGATGGTAAACGTGACTTATGAATGCGTGGTTAAAATTATTGAATTACTTTTACTTTAAATTATAATGAAACCCAAACAAGCACAAACTATTTCCCAAAACATTATCCAACTTTTTTTTTATTATCAAAATATTGTTTTACTTGATTATGTTAGAAAAGTGTTTGATTTTTTCATAACCGAATTATGAACTATGCTAGAGGTGGACAATTTAAACATAATCGAACATAAAGCGTATCGACAACATAAACATAACTCGATAGTTTGCTCATCAAGCACATTCAAATAATGTTTAGTATTTTTTTTTTTTATCGTCAACCACCTTAGTCGTGCGTGATGCATATGAGCTTCAACTTTGATGCCAACTATTATGAAGTGCATATCTTTATAGCTCATAAAAGGGCACCATGCGGCAGTTATTTGCTCTGCTAGACTATCTTCCTCGCATTCTAATGTCGATTTGGAACAAAAGACTAAAATATTCGAATTGATTAATGAAAGTAGCAAATTATTGCTATAGTGCGAACACTTAAAAAACTTGACTCGAATACTAACCACCTCCTATAGTAGCTTCAGTAAGAGAAATCTAAGTAATACGAGTTGAAGTCTAAAAGCTGAGGAATCACAATAAGTATTAACAAACACCTAGTTCTTTTACAAGTGAAATTAAACTACAACTTAAAAGGAATTTAACAAAATGCGATCGAAGTTGGATAAACAGCCACTACGAGTGGTCAAGGGACTAAGCATAGTTGCGGTCCTTAATACTTTGCCTCGTCTCATAGGAAATGATACTGGGACTAATGACCTTGGACGTTGTCTTGGAATGACTGGCTGGTTGCTTTGGTCTAGGTTTGCTGAGGTTCAGCAAGGTCATCAATGGATGAGGTGACACGAGGTGGGACGTGGGTAGGCGATCGTGCATGATGCCCCAAGAGCTCCACATGGATGGAAGATCTTAGGTGGTATCCAAGCGTGCTCTATGTGAATGTGGGGGACAAAACGTAACACTATATATACAAATTATTGAAATATTGAAATAAAAAATACGTCACAAAGTTGTAAAAAATCATGTACAAATTGCGACATCTGCGATACATACTCATATGCATGAAATATTAATTCATTTATATATATTATATTTGACTAGGTGTATATGTAATCATGTATAAACTAAATCATCCAAGAAGAAGATCTAGAGCCCGTTTGGTACCGATTAAAATTCAATTAAAATTAAAAATATAGTCGTTGTTGGGTCTCACTCGTTTAATAAAAGTCAACAATAACAGGTAGTTTTTCAATTTTAATCCGATTACTTAGAGCCTGTTTGGGAGGGCTAAAAAGCCAATTAAAATTAAAAATATGACCGTTATTGGGTCTTACTCGTCTAATAAAAATCAACAATAACGACTAGTTTTTCAATTTTAATCCGATTTTAATCTCTACCAAACGGGCTTCTAATCTAAACTTCAAATTAAATCGAGCATTCGTTTATTTTTCAAGAATATGTAGTTAAAAAGTATGAAAAAGATAAAAGATATAGAAAAACGTGTAAAAATATATATATTTTTTTTAAAAATAAATGTAATAGAAAAATAATTTTGATATAATCACTTTCAAACCAGACGTACATGTCTACTTCTACTTCTATTGCATTATCATATCTTGTAGTTTTCTCAATTTGAAGCATTTTGTTTTGAACCCAATTATCACACGAGACATAATAATGATATATTCACGAAGTGATGTCGTGTACAACTAATGGGTAGGGACGAGACACTAGATTGACAAAGGATGGATTCATGGACCAAAGTTTGAGTTGGATTTCCACCACCACAATCCTAGGTCAATATCATAATGTCAAAGGGGACATCCATTATTATTTTTGGACCTTGGGAACTATAGATTATCTCGATTTGCACGTGCCATGTACCAAAATATTTACTAATTGTGAAATAAGGACAATTTGACAACAATTCTTAAAATATTAAAAGTTATTTTCAAATATATTTGAATATTTTTTCGATTATCTGATTAAATTTTTTTTAGAGAAAACTGATTTAACGTAGTTTTTGTAAGAAACGGAAACAAAAATAAAAGGAGAAACTTGGTCGAATGTTAGGCACCTTTCTTCCCACTATTTGATTGCTAATGCCATGATTATGATTGGGGGAAGTAAACTAGAATAATAGCGTACCCCACATAAAAGATTTGGCTAATTTAGAGCGCCGCTAGAATATTGTGGTTCTACTATTACCTACTTGTTTAAGCAAAATGTCTTATTCAAGATTTTAATGATACAAATCTTTTAATGTGTCTTCTCTTCTTTATTGAGAGATATTTCATGTGAGAAAAAAAATAGATAAAATATATTATTCATTAAAAAAATTGATGATTTGATGGCACTCTCAATAGGCAGCACTATGGACTTTGTACACGAGCTACAACTTGCCTATCCTACAACGTTAGTTGAGGTGAAGTTTTTGAGGTCTCATTGATTTTAAGTGCACGATTGACTTTCTAGAGTATCGAGAACTGGGCTTGTAGATTTTTGATATATAAAATACTAATAATTGAACAATCAAACACAATGTTCGGTACTACTTAAAATTCAAATAAAATTGAA
>CAIGRO010229102.1:0-10082 GCA_903798355.1 Fraxinus baroniana | reverse complement strand
AAAAAAAAAAAAAAAAAAAAAAGCGAGTTTATAGACCATTCCATTCTCTGTGAGCACAAGCCACAAAGAGACGTGTCCCAAAAACCATCCCACGAAGAAATGTGCTACAATATCCGAAATAATCAAAGCATTAGCCAACCACTTGTGTTCGTTCTAAATGTCCGGATTACCTCAGAGCATCACCTCAGCTATATCAATATCCAGCTAACATTCTAGGACAAAGAAAAGCCCAAGCTGCCACAATCGTTCTCTCATAGTCACACACGATAGCTTCAATACCAATAAACCCATACTCCATTCTACAAGCTGTAATTTTCAAAAATTGGGCTACGTCAAAACATCAAAATAATCTATTTTGGGTATTCGACATATGGGCGTAAATTTGCAACATTTTCTAAAGTCGATATGAAAATGAAGAAACTCAATCTAATAACTATCTGTCTACGTCCACGGAAGGTAAAAATAAGCACAAAATGTTATCTGACGAAAAAATTCTGCAGGAAAACAAAAGCCCTACAATTTGACCGAAATTTTACAACATCTCGGTTTCTTTTAGACTGGCTATTCTAGCATTCTCGCGATCATGCTTAAAAGTCCAATACAATGGGGTGTAAAACAAGCTGCATAAACCAAATGGAACCACCATCATCGCAAGGAGCCCTCTTGACAATGCAAAAGCCTCTCGTGTTGATCCCAAGATGGGATCAACAGACTTCGGATCATAGCCATATATCTTTTCTGAAAGAATTCCTACAACTGGTGCAGCGAAAGAGGAAAATGATACCTCGAAAGCACGATCAAATGCATAAATCATTGTACGATGGTTGGCGGGGACCACCTCAGCAAACATCGGGCCGTTTGTAGCAGTAGCACACCAGCTGATGGTAAGGCCCATTATGAATAGGGTGACAGCGAATATATAATAGCTGCTCACGTTCTGGGGGATAACTCGGAGAAGGAACAATGAGAATGGGATGCCCATAAAGGAGCTGAACTGTGCACACATTATCCTTCCCGAATGAGGGTACATTTGGGATAATTGATCTGCTATTACACCACCAAGAAAAGATCCCAGAGCGCATCCAGCAGCAAAGAGACTGACCAGGGTTGCAGCCTCGTTGTGATCAAAACCTACAGATGCAACTAGTTAACTAGTGAACAAGCAAGCAAAAGTATAAGGATCTGATATTGATCAAGTCTAAATCCCTATTACCATATATGGAATATTTAGTATACCCCTAAATAACATGTCAATCCATGATCGAGGGGATAAGTATACAGTATGATTAGGCTCCACATTTCAACAAATCAATGGCTAAGTTCTGACCACTTCCTTTCTCTCCGTCATCGAAGGTTTCAAAAGTAACAGAAAATAATAAAATTTGCAAGACTAAAGACTTAAAATTTGAAATTTATAACAATTCATTTCATCATAAAGTAAAAATCATCACAAGACATAGCATGAAGTACAGGAAAAGCTTACCGATTAGTTCAAACCAGAAGGTAAAGAACACAATTGCTGTCCATGGAATCGAACCAACAAGACCTTGTAAAACAATGAATTGAAATGTTTGCACTTTCATGACAGATTTCATGGCTGCCCACGACTCTGACCAAATTGTTACTGAACTGGTGTTGCTTTTGTCTATCAACTTATTCCTGAAGCACGAAAATTCTCAATTGCAAAGCAGCACGAGAAAGTATAATGTTAATAAAGTAACTGAATAGAGAGTCATACCGATCAGAAATCTTGCCCAAATCTTGATCAGTGCTAATTCTTCTTGGGTCAACAACAAACTGAAATACGAGGAACCCGATTAAACAACTCAAGGTTGCCATCATGATGAAGGCACACCGCCATCCGGGTACACCCCAGAAATCATTACCAGCCATAACGGTAGCAATAGCTCCACCTCCTATGCCACCAACTGTACCAACAAGATTTAGAAACCCAAATCCGGCACCTCGTACACCATCCTTATAGCTATCCGCTATGAAAGACTGAAGTGCGGGTATCACAATTGCCAGTCCAAAGCCATTTACCGCTCTCCAAAACGCAACTTGGAAAAAGTACTTGCTTGCACCCACTGCAGCAGTGGACAAGGCCCAACATAGGGTGCCAATTGCAAGTACAGCAGGGCGATCATAATTGATTGCTAAAATACCTGCGACAGGTGATGCCAGTCCCTGTACAAAGTTCCGTACAAATGTGAGATATCCAAGATCTGATGGCCCTGCAGAAAAAGCTTCACTGACTTCTTTGTAAACAGCTGGAAGGAGATTCTCATCAGCTCGTTCCATTATAGCGGCCAAGTTGATGATAATTAAAGAGAGAGAGATGCCTAAAATTTTTCTGGTTCTGTAATATGAGAATATAGATCCAAAATTCATATCAGAGAAAACAATGTAATATAAACATCTCAAATTATGATAGGAATGAAAACTTTATTTACAGGCATTGGCATCTATAATCTTAAAAAATCAACTTCGAGCATATAAGTCAATGAAAACAATAAACGAATGTTGAATGTGGAACTTCTATACATAATATGATAATAGCAAAAGGTAGAAAGCATATAACAAGGAATAAGTAAGATGTATATCCTGATAGGTAAACACATCGGTTATTCATATTAAATAGCTTTGAGACCTTGTCATTTCATATGAGCGATTTGATACAAAAAGTAGACTATGGATAAACTGAATAAGAGATACATACCATATATGCGAAAACAATGGATGCATATTGCCAAATAGGTTTATGAAATTGTGTGACCTTGACTATTTCATATATAGATCATTAAAGTTTTTCTTACTTTTAGAAATGTCAAGTCTCTCAACTCATCTACAAGTACAACGAATCACCATTTAGCCCCTATTTTCAAAATCTCATTTTTCCTCTAACTCATTTTATGGGATTTATAACTTTTTAATCACACATTTTATCAACTTTTATCAAAGTCTACTAAATATCTGATTTTTAACTAAACCAAGCAGGGGCTTAATATTGGATTATTAGTTGCATATTTCAAATCGATTCAAGGGTTAGTCCCCAAAATAGGAAGTTTAACACCAGTCGTGTCTGCTGGCACATTGTTGCGTTGGAGGTAGAGCAAACTTTGTGTTTCATGAGCTGCAATTTCGATTTTCGAGGAGTATCATGATGCATCGTAAAGTGCATTAAATTATAATCTAGAGGATTTTGCGGAAAATAGAATAACCAAATAGTATTGCAGGAAACGAGCTACTTCCTTTTACTTTTTGGCTAGAAAATGTGGTCATTATGTTTTATGATATGTAGAATGGAATGTTTGGTTGTAAAACGCCATGAGAACAATTAAATCGTCAAACAAAACTTCAAATTTGGTTCTACAGAAGTTAATACTATTTTAAAAGACAAAAATCAAGACAGTATAAATAATGTCCGCAGCATAGGTACAGTATTAATGTTTCACAAAACAATTGGGAAGAGTTGAAATTATTACCGTAAAGGTTCCTTTTTTTTTAATCAAGATACAAAAATTTGACCAAGCAACTTTGAAAATTGGATTACACGATCTGAATGGATTGAAATGCATCAATGAAGAAAAATCAACGAATTAGTGAATAATTAGGCGTGGTTCAAACTAAAAATTCTAAGCAAAACATGAATTAAGTTTTTAAGCAGGAGCATTTGAGGTTTTTATGATAAATGACAGCTTAGTTTCAAGCTCTACACTGATGCAAAACTGCTAAAGAAAGTCTAAATTATAACATTTCAGAGACAATGTCTCAAAATCCAAAATGAGATTCCATAATTAAAGCATAGATCGAAATTTAATTTACTGAAGTTAACAACATGCTGTGTTGGTTTCTTATAGATGTACCACAATCCATATATATGTATCCAGAACAAAACTTAGATTCTGAAACCTAAACACCAAGAAAATTGTTCACAAAACATAAAGAACTTGTTTGGTACACAGTGCCCGACAAGAGTGAACAGTATGACAAAAGAGTTTTGACTTTTTTCCCTTACCATGTTGAGTGTAATTCAATCGTCCCCACCAAACACGCTATAAGAGCATGAGCGTTTATCAATCCACAACTCAACTATCAGTACTCTGGATATCAATCCCCAGTTTCCTTCCCCCTTTTCTTTTTTCTCAGAAAGAGGATTACTTAAAAATCGAGCAATCTTTTGAATCTGGATATCAACCAGCTAATATCTGTTGTTTGCAATCAAGTTAACTACATGCCTCATAAAAAACCGATATAACAGTTAATAAACTAGTATAAATCATTTAATCTACTTTAATCTACCACTATCCAATCACAAATCGACTGCAATAACCATAATTAAAAAGGAAAAAAAAAAAGAATATTTCCAACAAATTCACCAATTAAAAAAAAAAACACGGTAAAAGCAAAACCCATAAAGCAAAAGAAGATAACATGGGAAGAGTCGAAAATCTTACTTCATTGTGTCAAGATTTCTTGGGAGAAGATTCTTGGATTCAAAATAAACAGCCCCCTCTAAATCTTGATGTTCGTAGGCTAAGTCCCATAAATTAGTCAATCAATCATCAATTAACTATAAACTGTGAGACTTTTCCTCTGTGGCCGATCTACAACACCAATTCACCACCCATCAGACGTTGTGATGTGTTTGTACTGCAGTACAATTGACACGAAGGAATAAGGGACAGGGCAAGATTGAATCCAACGTCATTTACTAGGTAGCTACAATATGGATAGTCAACGAATGCATAATAAGGAAATTCTTACTTGGTGAGATTTTATTGGATACGATTATCAATTATGGGGTGCTTGGAATAAATGAAGTCGAGTGGTTCTTGTTTTTCTTGGAGAATTATCAAATGTCAAATGTTATCTCCCCTAGTAATTGTGGATGTTTATGCCTTGTTTGGCACTATTCTTATTTATTTTAAAAATAATTTGGATAGTTGGATCGATACGTGATTTTATGCGGTCGTTATTATTGACTCAACATCAAACAAATTTCCTAAAATATCCGTTTCTCAAGTACAATGAAATAAATATCAAAGGGGTACAAAGGTAATTTTGTTTGGTTTGGTCAATAAATGCAGTTGCCCATCGGGCATAATTTTGCAAAAAATTACTGAAAATAGCTTCTAGACAAGGGCTATGTAGGGGAGCATTTCACCTGCCAATATATTTGATAAAGGTTTTTAATAAATAATCTTGATCATTCGTAAAAATTAATCTAGTTGTTCACTTAAATCACCATTTTAAAATGCTTGTTCCCACGTCCAAACGTTAAGCACTTGTTTGATCTTCATTTTTTTTTTCAAAATACATGTTTCTCTTTCTTCTTTTCAATCGCACATTTTTAATAAAATAATATTACACGTAAATTCAAAACTTTTTTTTATTTTTTTTTACCGCACGTTTTCCATCAAAATATTATTACAAAATTCATTCTACAAAAAAAATAATAATAAAAAAATGGGGCTCAAACAAATCTAATATAATATGACTATCCATCACATTATCCCCGATTCAACGATGTGAGTTCCTCGACCATAAACCTCTCACCTTCTCCTCTTAAAGAATCTTAACTGCCTCAACGATCACTGGCCGATGTTGCCACTCTCACATCACTCACCATCGCCCAGGGGCGAAGCACAATAAGGTCTAGCACAAGTCTGCACTGAACTTTTGGGCCCAATCCAATAGCCCAATTTTAAGCCTATCACCTCTTCCAGGTCAAGATGGCACCTCTTGCCAAGATTAGTATTCTTCCCAGCTCCCAATTTTTTTATATTAATATGCCCACCGCCAGCCAAAAGTGAAACCCAAAATCATTACCAATACCCATTACCCTAACATAGATGGCCCAAGACCACTGCCCAGACCAATCCATTCAAAACACCAAACAGCAAACAGCTCCAGCCTCCATTTCAATTCGTCGCCTCCTTTACCTCCACCTCCACCTCCACCTCTGGCCTCTGCCTCAAGTCGCAGATGCTTCGCCCCTGTCACAACACCCATTACCCACTCCTTGACTTTGTCCATGTTCCGTAGCTACTTCGCCTCTGTGAGGCTGTAACTCCGTGAATGTTTCGCAGCCCGCAGTTCGACTTTGAGCCTTATACCAGTTGCTTCGCCTCTATGCCGGTGATTCTTCAATAACATTATATTGATGTACCCAACATGGATGGTATGTTTGTACTCGTGCAGAAAAGTTTGACATGCACTCTAACAAAGAGTTTAGAGGGTTGAACGACTTTAGTGATCTTGTAGAAAAGTTAGTTCTAACAAAAAAAATGTGGTATATCCATTGGTTTACAAATTTTTGACTTTAGCATTGATTCTATCGGTTGCTACCGCTACTGTGGAGAGAGTCTTTTTTGCAACAAGCATTGTAAATGATAGATAGCGTAATCAGATGGGTAATCAGTGGATGAATGATTGCACAATTGTTGATGTAGAGATTTTTTTTTTTTAATGCTCTCAATAATGAAGTTATTGTATAACGATATAAAAATATGAAAACTCGCAAGGAACAAGTGTAATTTATAAATTATGTCATTTTTAGAATTTTCGTAATATTGTTTTATATTTTAATCATTGTTAAATTCACAATAAGAAATTCGACGTTCAATATTGATAAATTGTGTTCGCACTGAATTACTTTCCTGGCTCTGCCCTTACCACCCCAATTGGCAAATAAGTTTACATTTTTTTCTAACAAAAGAAAAGCAAAGAGAAATTTCATGCTTTCTTCAATATTTGTGAACGTGCAGTGCAATTTGGTGTGTTTGGGTTTGGGTACAAGGACTTTAAAATGATAATTTATGTAGACCATTGGATTAGTTTTTATCAATGGTCAAGATTATTTATTAAAAATCTTTTGTCAAATATATTGATAGGTGAAACGCTCACAAGGGATACAAGAAATTGAAATTTTGTAGTTTAATGGAATTTGATTTAAGGATAGTTAAATGTCTCATTCTCAAAGTGGAGATCGAGAATATGGTCCTTGCACTTATTTTTTCAATTTTTGTTTTTTGTTTTTTTGTGTTTAAAGTTATATATCAAAAAGTATAAATAAATAAACGAGTGTGAAAAATAGAGATATCTTACCTTTAGAAAATTCTTGGCACTTGCTATGTCGACATCCCCAATTTGATTAGAGGGGATTATGGGTCTTTCTTAATAAGAAAATATTTATCATTTAAACCTACTCTAATACAAAATATTTTTGATATTTAAGACGTCAATGATTAAAAATAAATTTAAAGAAATCGTATTTTCTTACTTCCCAAAATTTTCACTTACTAAGTAACATATTTCAATACTTTATTTTTCAAATTGATTTGGGAAAAACAATATATACCTTTTTCAAAAGAGCAAAATGAAAAGTCAAAATAGATAGAAATGATAAATATTATAAATAAAAATATTTTCTTAAACGTTGTCGTATGGATCATACTCTACGGCAACATCTTGATTTACAACACACTTCTAAATGTTACAAAAGGCTTACTGCAACATTTTTTGAACGTTGTCGTAGGCTGTTTTTGTTGTAGTGTCTCTATTATATATAAAATCTTTTTATAAATGAAATTTCTTGAATATTCTCTTAGACGAATTAGTTTTTCGAATTCTAACTATGTATTGAGACATTTACTTCTTTAAATCAATTGGCCTATTTTGAGCTTTTGAAAGTGTTAATTATTATTTACTGTGCATAGATATGTGTATGTTAAAAAACAATTAATACGTCTATTTAAGTAAAATTGGCATTTATAATTGTAGCCACCAAAATATCCTTAAGAGACTTCTTGGAGTCTAGGATCTAACTCAATGTTGCAGATATTAAAATTCGGGATATTCACACTAGAGGTCCTCAATCTATACTCCTTGGAGCAGCTGAGTCTCCAGTCAAGTTTTCTTCATTTTTAGATCCCTAAACTTTATTTTTGGTGTATGTTAATTATTCAAAATGAAATAGTGAGAAATTTTTGTTAAATGACATGGGAATATCTATAATGAAACTTCAAAGAATTGTGACCGGAAACAATTGTCTACAAATGAATGTTCAGATCTCTACTTAGTCAAGGAGAATTTGATGACGACACTGCAAAATGAAGAAGGAATAATTTAGTGAGCTGTGGAAATCAGGTTGAAATTTAGGGTCAATTTAATTTTTTTTCTTTTTTCGAATGTGAAAGCATATTTGTTTGAGAATTATGAATTGTTTTTTTGGAGAAGTGTTAAGATGAGAGATAATATCCTCAATTAATCTTTATTAACCCCTAATTTTAAGTCACAATAATTTCATATAAATCCAAATATGTATAATTTTTGGTTAAGATAAAATTGATATATGATAGTCTTTAAAAGAATTATACACATTTGATAATTTTGAAATTGTATTCTTAAAATATGGTAGATATGCCTTTAGAAGAAAAGGAGTGTGGCATAATAAAGTGGAACCATCTTTTATGTGGAAATTACCCGCCCCCATATTTTTAAAGTTCCAACTTCAAAAATCAAGTCAAGTGATAATTTAATTTATAATAATAATATTATTAACATTATAAATTAAATTAATCTATATACCCCACCCATTCATCCAACCTCGATTTCACTTCCAATTCCTAAGTTTTTTTCCTCATCTCTCTCCCTCTCACACGATTTTCACAATAGGGATTAGCGTCGTTGTGCATGGCGCTACTGCATTGCTCGCAATGCAGTGTCACAATAGCGATCACGATGTTGCTGTAGAAGCTTCACAGCTCGGAGCTGTTACCGTAGTAGGGAACGGCATCGTCGTTGCACATAATGCTAACGACGCTGCAAAAGCTGTTTTGGAAGGGCAACATCTACATCGGGAAGACGACATTAAGTTTGAGATTTATTGTAGCATGAGAGTTTGCAAATAGTGGTAGCGACGGTGGTGAAGGTGGTGGTGGGGGGCACTACAACAAAAATGACATTTTGCAACATTAAAAATGCAACATTTGTTAATTGAGTGTTGTTAGAGGAGTTTATCGAAACATTTTAATAAATGAATATTGTCATTGGTTAACATTATGACAACATTTTTTAAATGAATGTTGCTAATATCGTATTTTGTAACTTTTTTGAACGTTGCGAATTTTTTTATTTTTTACAATGTTTTTTAAATGTTCTTAAAATTTGGTTCTATGGTGATGTTCAATCCATGTTGCTGAAATTAAAATATAGCATTTTGCAATGTTTATTAAGCGAAAACTTCACTTTTTGCAACATTTTTTTAATGTTGTGAAAATTTTCATTTTTAGCAACGATTTTTGAACGTTGCCAAAATTCAACGAAATTAAGTTATATATGGGCTTAAATTGAAGAAACCCAAAATAATTAAAACCCTAGATTATTCCCGCACCTCAGAAACTCATCCTTGCTGCATCAACCTCGCCCTCGTATCCTCGCAACATCCACACAGGGCAACGAAAACCCTTCTATCATAGCCTATGAACTCTTCTATCGCACCAAAGGTAAGTTAACCAGCCTTCCTAGGGTTAGTGTTAAATTGTTTTTCCTTTGGTTTTGGAATGGAGACGATCTTGAATTTTCTATTAGAATTGCATCTGTGGATTTTCGATAGATAATTTCTACGAGTGCTCGCGATGTGGATGTGGATTGATTATCGAAGGTGTTTTTAAGAATGTGCCAAAAGGGATTTTAGAATTAATCCATATGCTTTTTCAATCTAGCAAAGCTGCAGAAGTCAATTGGTTTTCTAGGTTTTGAAAATATCAATTCTTCATAAAATTTCACATAAAGTTGAAATATAATTACCCACACTAGTTTTAAGTCTTGTAGCTCAATGGGTGCAAAATGTGCGGTTGGTTTTATGTTGTGTCCAGTTCACTGAGATCTTTGTTCTATTCTACTTTTTATGCAAGAGTTCATGCATATAATTGGTTTTGATATCCTATCTAAATCATCAATACCTAGTATCAGGGGCGGAGCCAGCCTATGGAATTAGGGGGGTCCCAGAGTTAAATGGGTGGGGGTTCACGGGGGTTCGGGGGCAGCGCCCCCTATTTTTTTTTTTTTTTGAAATA
>CAIGRO010229073.1:0-13704 GCA_903798355.1 Fraxinus baroniana | reverse complement strand
CACACACACACCCACACCCACACCCACTCACACTTACATACAAAAGTATTTGCACACAGTGCTATTAACTACCTTGGAGTTTACTCACACTTGCATGCAAAGGTATGTGCACACAGAGCTATAATATCTACCTCGGAGTTTAATGGCCTCTTCAACAACATTTCTTGCTTAATTTTAATAGGAGCTTCTCATGTACAAAGAAATGAGGTCTCTGAACCCAAGATTATGTCACAAAATGCGATTGAAAATTATGGGCGTTCTTCTGGAAGAGGTTTACATCACAAAAGATAAGTGTTTAGAGAAATCCAGAATTCTGATCGAAAAGGGAAGGGAACTAAGAGCTGATGGAATAACGCAACTGCATGAGTCCATGCAGTGTCTGTCTGGTGCAATTTCCACATTGGTGAGCCATCTATACATTATTTTTGCCTTGGCTGCTTCTGCCTATTTACCACTCCTTTTATGGTTCTCACCATGTTATAAATTGATGGTATTGAGTTAACATGAACTGTCTTTATAAGCAGAAGGCTATCTATGGAAAAGATAAAAGCTGCAGTTCTCTAGTTCACTATCTACTGGCCTGCGCTTATATTATACGTGCACTATGTACCCAAGAGGCAGAACCTAACTCAGAGGCCTTTTTGCACAAAAGGCTAGTCTCTTGCATTGACTAAATTCTTACTGGCAGGTTTTGTATATTCTGTTGATCGAGTACATGTGTTGTCCAGTTGTTTGATGCTTTCCAGTCCTTTTTTGAAACAGTAACTTTCTTCAAGATATCCAGGCTGCAGTTGAACTCTGCTCAAGTCGAAAACATTGCCATGCAGATGAACAGTGCAGTATGATGAGGGAAGATGCGCTAAATTTGCTCTGTATAACCATTGATTTGCTATCAGTAAAGGTAACGGTCAGTACGTGTATATGGAGTAATTGGTGTGAAGTTTTCATAGATGTTCATGACCTCATTTTTCTCCTGTTTTTGCTTATTCCAGGGATACATGGAAATTCACCCCGGCATGTATGATGTGGTGATCCAGTTGTTTAACCTGAAAAACATTACCCTGGAGAAGATGTTGGCTGAACTCTGGAAAAACAGAAGGCTCAGTCACGCCCTCTGTGCTTCACCTATAAGTGATGTGTTCATGAGAACTTTTTCTAAACATTGTGATCAATTTTACAAGTCTGATGATTTCTGGAGAACTTGTGCTGTGGAAATGAAGCCACTACTAGCTGGGTTTGATCACACAGACGATGATATTAAGAAAGCTGCTTCTGATTTAATTTCCAATGTAAGCCCCTCTAATAATTTATAGAGTATCTTTCTGTATTCCAGGCTGAAAGAGATCGCACCTTCACACTACTCAATATCTTAATATTCCTTTTGGGCAGGTTACTCAATACAGTGGCTCAACATTTCTTTCTTCGCATCTCTACTATGACTTGTCTGAAAGACTGATTCTAAAAGGAAAACTGATTGAGGTACCTCGAAAGAAAAATTGCTTCCATAAATTCTTTTGTTCATTTACTAGTTTGTACACGCAAATATGATTGCAGTACTTTATAACAGTATAATCTTTAGAGCTGCGTAATGGGAGAAGATTGTTGAGAGTGGTAGCTTAAAAGAAGGGGCCCTAATGTAGAGTAGCCCTGGGCTCTAAGGGATTTTTCTCATCTGCAATGCTTGGATGCTTGGTTAGATAGTTATCGCTTCCTAAAAAAATTCTGGAAGTAGGGATGGGAAGAAAAGGCTTTCTGCTGTTGAATGAATTTAGTAAAATAAATAACTAGGCCAACTGTAATGCCAAATGAAGTTGTATCTCCAACTTTGAATAATTCTATTTGGCGGTGCTCATCACTTCTAGCCTATATTTTAGCTCTTTTTATCTGCTGTGTGTATAAAATTTTACATAAAGTTCAGATAAAATGATTTCATATACTTTCTAGAACAACTTAACCTACTTTGGATGTGTTGATTATGAACAGGTAGATTAGGGGTTGAACTTTCTTCTACATTTAGAGAAAGGAATAACCTTTTATGAAGAATGGTTCCAAACATTAACAATGAATGATTTATGTTTTTTGAAGCATATTTATGCAGCTTTTTCAATTTAAGAAATAAAATGGATAATCAACAGTTGAAATATTTTGGACCGTTTGGTTTCAAAAGTATATTTGCTCTTGCTCCCTGAAGGAATCCACTGCTTTCATTGATCTAGTCATCTCTGTTGGTCAGTAAAACTTCTTTCATACATATCTTATAGGCTCTTTCATATGCAAAAGAAGCCCATAGATTACGTAGTAAACTTCTGCACGAGAAGTTTAAATACTCAGCTGAGAGTCAGACTGAAACCTTTGATGAAAATGGGGAGATCGTGGAGAAGAGTTACTATAGCATTCAGACATTTCAAATTCGTTATTTAGTGACAAACAATGGGTGGTTGGGCGATGGCATTTCTTGTGACTATGAAGGCTGCATTCTTACTCCTTGGAATGTACTTAGCTGTTACCTTGAAAGCGTTTTACAGGTATCGACTTTTCCATTCAAATATTCCTGATAAAGCTTTGATCTGAAATAATATTTCTGTAACAAACTCATAGTTTATCTCACTTGTCAATCACAGGTTGGAATTGTTCAAGAGATTCTAGGAGATGGCTCTGAAGCTGAAATGCTTTTTCGGTGGGGGAAGAGCATCTCACAGTTTCAGGGCTTGCCACTTTTTGAAATTTCTTTTTCTTCCATGCTAGGTTGGTTGTTCTATTCTGTTCCTCTACTTTATAACCTTTGATATAGGAACTCATTTTCTATTTTGAAACTTTATCAGGAAAACTATACCGGAAACAACAATTTTGGGCCTTGGCAGAAAAGGAATTACTCAGTGCTAAGAAAACCTTGGATGATAACCGCTCTGTCCTTTCTTGCATGAAATGTGTGTATGCACTTGAAGTTACCATCAATCAGCAACTTGGAGATTTATTCTTATGCAGATCTTGTAGTAATAGAGAAGAACCTTTTACAAAGAATTTTCATGCCGAAAGCTTGTACAGATTGGCATTAGAAAAGCTAAATCTATCTGAGTGGAGGAATTCTGTCTTTGATCCTGAAAATGCTAGGGATGAGCAGGTCATTTGCAGAGAGAGTTCATTTTCTGGTTGTGCACCTGAGCTTGTAGTGGCAAAAGATTCATCTTCCCGAAATGATAAACCAGAAATTAAATTTGATTCCAAAAGATCTAGAAAAACCAAGAACTTGAAGTGTGATAAAGAGACACAAGGCATCATTGTTGATCAAAATCGTAGAATGACCCGTTCCACATATCGCTCTTTAGGTAAAAGTTGTGAGATCACTCCAGGTGACGAAAAAATTGGTGATGCTACTTACTTTAACAGTGAGCATTTGTCCACTAGCACTGTTGCTTGTCATCAAGATGCGCCTGATTTAGAAACTGAATGTTCTGCTACTGATTTTGAATGTGATATCAACTGCCTTTGCAACAAGATGAGATGTTGGCACTGTCTTGACCTTGAAGCTGTTAACTCTGGTTCTTTGAACAGCTATGTATACATGAGGTGGGAGCTTGTCCACAGAAAGCTTTCTTTAAGGCTACTCATAAGCATAGGTACGATGAAATTCTATTATTCTCAATATGTGTAGCCAGCTTATCTAATGCAATTTCTATTAGGGGAAGATATTATGAACTACTACTATGTTTGGCACACGGGATGACCATACAAAAAATTATGCATAAGATTAGAGGAGATAGTAATGAATAGTGAAGGTAGATAGTATGTATTATGTTTTCCCGTTCAAGAGAATGTTATTTGCACTATGTTTCTTATCTGGCCTAATCCTACCTCATTTCTCCGAATTATCTTATCCATTTATCTGAAGAAAGATACTGTGAGTAACACCTTCTGAATAAAAAACTAAAAAAAATAAAAAAAAATACTATCCACCTTACTCCACCCTAATACAATCTATCTATATGGTATATCTATTCTAATTTTATTTTTAATACCTTATACGGTCTAATTTGGTGTACTAAACACATCCTAATTGTATATCCCAATGTTTACATTATTTTATTCTTTTCTGGCACAATTCTTGTGCTTTAATTACGACTTTACCCTTTATATTTGGTTCTCCATTTTTAGTAATTATTGTATGCAATTTGGTGAAGAGCATGCCAATATTGTTTTCTGAAGATTTTATTTTTCTTGATTGATTGAGAAAGTTTTGCCAATGCTGCTGCATTCAAGTTTAAGATAAGATACCTAAGACAATTGCTCACTACAGAGTAAATCAAGTTTTTACTTTACTTATTTTCGGTTCTCATGCACGTGTATGAACAAGCAGATATACATAAACATATGCATAGAAATGTGCATGTATTTGGTAGTCTTTTATATACTTTTGCTTTAAATTTTGTTTCCCGGAGCTTCCAGTTAACAGCCGTTATCTGTGAATGATGCCATTCCTTTTTCCTAAATATCCTGACCTTATGTATCATGCAGGAAAATATGTAGGCCTATGTGGTGACATTCATGATGCACGCAAACTTTTCTTGCTAAGTATTTCAGTTCTTTTCAGAAAAACTTCATCATGTTCTAAGTACTCTTCTCCTTCCCTTACTTTGTTGATTGATTCGATTGGAATGGATTTCCCTGGAGATGTGTTAGCTGTTGAACGTGCTGCTCTGCTTTACTATATATGCTGGTTCACTTTGAAAATCAATCCATATTCGGATACCAGGTATATAACAAAAGCATTTTTGATCTTCATGCTACCAATTAAATAGATGATTGTTTTAATGTGCCTTATTCTTGGCTGTATGAAAGATTTCCTGTTTCCTGTGCTAGACAATAAGTTTTTAGTTTGTTTTCTGCAGCAAAGGTCTAAGACAGCTGAATCTTCAGTTTTGAATGACATTATATTATCCTGCACTTCTTGAAATATGGTTTGGCAGACAAATTTGTTTTTCTGATTAGGAGACATCAATACATTACTTGCTCGTGAGGATTGTGTAATGTATAATCAGCTAGGTTTACTAGTGACACTCGCTTAAACTATTGTTTCAAGTGATGAATAATAAATTCATCTTCTCCTGTAGGGAGCTCTATATGTTATTTAAATGGGTATATGCATATGCGTTCCTGAAGTAAAAGGTTCTTGTGGTTTCTTTTCCCTCTCCAGAGGGAATATTTTGGTTGGTGCTTTACTTGCCCTTCTATTTGACCAACTTGATACTCTCTTCTTAAGCAGAAAAGTTTGTTATGAGAATTCATGCATTGGGACATCAAAAATTGTCTCTCTACTGAAGTTGGCCTTTCTACTTTGTCGCGAAGCTCCTTTACTTTTTCAAAAGGTTAGATTTTGCTCTTCATTTTTTTCCAGTTACAGTTATTGTAATTACTGTGTAAGGAGATAGAACTCTCTCCAGGGTCTTTGTACCTCATCTTTGCTCATTTTATTTTGTACATTCATTACGATGAAAATTTGTTTCAATGTGTACAAGGAAGGCATGTGGGAAGGCAAATATGAAGATATCTCTCTGCTTATTTTCTTAAAAGTTACAATGTTTCTTCCCTAAAATACACTCTTGGAACCTTTGAACTTGGTTCACTGGCATTGAACTCATTCAAAATGCACGTGCCACCCCTTGTGCTGATATCCATTCTGTCTGATTTCTTTTATGGAACTGATGGTAGTGCATGTCGAACCCATTTAGACATTAGCGGGACTTACTTTCCAATTATGAGGTTCTCAGGCCATGACACTAGTTTGACCTTGGTCTATGGTTTCATTTTTTTTTCCAATTTAGACCCTTCATTTATTTAAGCAATAAACCATATAATATAGGGAGAATTGCAACCATGGTTCCAAACCTTTCATTTTGTTGCAAACTCTACCAAAATCTTTAGTTTGTGCCGCCCACAATCCTAAACCTTTGAAATTGTCGCACCAGAAGGACAAACCCATCCATTTGACTGTTAGTTGACTATAATGGTGGACTTTGACATACCAATTTTTAGAAGGGTATAATGGTTAATTTACATTTTTGTACAAAAACTCAATTAATGATTAAATCAAAACCAAAACCAACCTACCCATTTCCTTCTTCCCCACCACATCCCCCGCCACCCATCTAGCGGCCGATTGTTGCCGTCACCTGCACCCATCCAAATGTCGGCACCATCGTCGCCTCTGTAAACTCATCATCATTTTCAAGCTCCTCGAGAATGAGTTTATTGGAAACAATAGACTCGCATTACTTGCTGCTATGAGAATATTGTGAGTGGTTTTGGGAAGAGTCACTCGCCTTCACTTGCCATTGCCTGCCACAGTCGCCACCAATGCCTACCACTGCAAATTGCCACAACTCCCAACCCCAAAATTCATATGCAAAGTAACACTACCCACAACTGCAAAATTCATCTCCTTCAATCGCTTACTTATCTCATCCAATGAGCATGGGGCCGTCTGAGATATTTGGATTGGCGAAATCCCAAAAATTCGACAAGCAAAAAATGGTTAACTCTATTTAGCTTATGCAAAGTAGGTGAAAATCATTTTTTTGGAAGTTACAATATATTGATGAAGGGAAAACGGTGAGTAAAGAAAGGGGTAAGAATGGGTGGTGGCCAATTGTCAAGAAGCCATTTGCAAGTGAAGAGGAAATTGATAAGGTTTTGTGGACGGCCGAAAGATTTGGGAAAATGTTTTTTCAATGAATGATTTCCGGGTTAAACACCGTGGCCGTGAAGGCGACGGTGGTGTTGGCGTCGGGTGGGTGGCGAAGCTGCTGTTCGTTTTGGGCTTGGTTTTGGGTGGGGGTGTTGTGAAGAAAACGTTTTGGTTTTGGGTTTTTTTAGCTATATATTTTGTGGAAAATGTAAATTTATCATCTTACCCTTTTAAAAATTGGTCAAAATATGTCAAACTTTACTATTTTGGTCAACTAATAGTCAGATAGATGGTTTCCATTCATTTTACCTTCTGGTGCAACTATTTCAAAGGTTTAGGTCGGTTGGTGGTACAAACTAAAGATGTGGGTACAATATGCGACAAAATGAAAGATTTGGGACTAGGATTGCATTTCTCCCTATAATATATCATAAAATGTAGGATACTGAAATATTTCACCATGGGAATGAAGATGACTTTTGGACAAACACAGCCTGCATGCCCTCCAAACTCCACATTCCGAACATGCTCTAACCCCTTTTGGATCAATAGAGATTTTCGGTCCCAAGAAATACATAATGTGAATTTTCACAATTTTATTTGACTGCCTCCATTTTATGAAATTCAATTTGGATGGTGTTATAAAATTTAGTCCTCTTCCCTATCTGTTTTATGTTTGAGTGACGATATGATGATTTTTAACTGACCTCTGACGACGATGTAACAGATTTCCAGGTTGCTTGCTGTTCTATATGTACTTTCTACGTCAATGGAGCCTTTTTCTTTACCTCCAAGAGACGTAGGGCGCGAAAGTCAATGGGCTTCCTTTTTTCATCAAGCTTCGATTGGAAATTATCTTAACCAACAGCTCTATGGTATGATGCAGAAGCAACAAAATCAACATGCTAAAGATTCGGTATGCCATTTTAAATGTTTCCTCTTTTGAAAGTACATGAAGTTGATGATTGGTCATATTGTCGTGTGCATTTTTCTGATCTTATTATTATTACATTTTTGCATGTACCATCATTAATGCAAGTCCTTATGGACTATCTTAGGTACTATACTTTAGTTCTTGCCATACTTTTTGTTGGTGTAATTAAAGTTTTACGTAAATACGTCTGTTTGACTTGTTAGTATTGAGGGCGGTCACGTGTGTTAACTATTCATAAGTATCCCGTACTCTTAGATTGATTCAATTCTTGGTATAGAAAGATTTTGCATAACTTTAGGCATGAAAAATGAATCACAAAACAAGTCAACACGCACACATAATTGTCACGGTTCCTGATTGATGATGTAGCCAAGATAGCTTAAAGATGAAGGGTGGACTTTCATGTAGAACATAAGATTTCAACAACTCCAAGTTAATATAAAACATTTCAAACATTATAGGGGTATTTTATGCCATGGCGAAATGGAAGAAGTCAAGAAGTGAGGAAAGTAATAAATTTTCACTGGGACCTCCACAAAGAGGCACATTGAGAAGGAAAGCTAAAGCTATAAAAGTGTGTATTGGAAGCTAATATAAATATAGCACTGGAAATAAATAGTGGGTTCATGTCGCAGTTCCGAATAAATATGGGGATGGGAACATCTTGACTAGAGGAACTTTCCAGCACTTGCATTCAGCAACATAGAAAACCACTCTGGGAAAAAAAATTGTATATGTTTATGTTTGGGTTAGAGCTTTTAAGTTGATATTTGTCTTTTGCTCAGTCTATTTATTCAAACCTTTTATTATGTTTAAGTATCGCTTACGAGACTGTCTGGATGAGTGATTTCTCATTATTGGCATGGACTGAATTTCAAAATGCTGTCTAAATTATTAATCTAATGGTCAGCAGGAAATGATATTTATTTTTCGTGCTCAATCATTTTTATGGACTATAGATTTCTCATCATCCCCACATTTTTCATTGTCTAGAAATATACCAGGGCTATGTTTGGTTAGGCTGTATGAAGAATTTAGTATAAAATAATAGTGGATAGTATTAGGTAGAGAGTATTATATTGGACTAAAATGGATAGTAATCTTTAATTTTACATTTAAAAGATGGTCATATGCACTATTAACCATTTAACATAATACAGGGGTGGCGAGTTTAGGCTTGATAAAAAAAGAGAGTATTTGGCATTCTTTTAAATGAAAATTCAGAGATTATTATCCACCATAAATAATAATACCTTCTACTAAGTAATAATATTTATAATTTATACTACATTTGTTTTTTGTCCTAATCCGGTGCACTAAATGTGACTCAGATGCACAGTCTTGGTAGATTTAGTTCATGTTACCACGTACCGTCTTTACTGATTAGTTTGACGTGGAATACAATCCATGTGATAATTTATTGTTTTACTTATTACAAGGGCATTGTGGAGACCTTTATTTAATTTATGGCCGGTACCATTCCACTGTTACATGAAAATCTCTGCAGAGGTAAGTTAACTGCAAGAGATGGAAAATTCCTGGATCCTAACTCTTTCTACCACTTATTATCTTCTCTTTATGGCCTTTTTTTATTTAGGAACTTCAAGGAAGCGCATGTTAAGTCATTGTGTGCTGCATTTTTCTTGCTACCTTATCCTGGTTGCCCTTTTGATTTCTGATTGTTTCTTTTTCAGGATTCTTTGCTTCTTAAACCACTGTCCACTGTCAGTGATACACTGAACTCACTCAGGTTAGACTGATATAAATAGAATGAAACATACCCGGACTTTTCCTATGTCTGTTCCTAATTGAAATGGGATACTATACCCCATGAATAATTGTACTAAATTAGATGTGTGATGACAAAAAGACCCTACCTTTCCTATTTGATGGCATTATACTGGATTGCAAATCTGTCTTTTCCAAACATAGTGTAATTTATTGCTCGTGCACGGGTCCAAGGAACCTTAGTTTATCGTAAAAACTTAAGTCATCAGTCCCTTAGAATAACTAAAACTAAATGCTAATAGGTGCTGTAGTATTTAGTTTTTGATATTCCAAGGGACTGATGTTTTGCTTAAGTTCTTTGTGATAACTTAAAAAATTTCTTGAAGTTGATCGCAAGCAATAAATTATTGTATGTTAGGAAAATACAGATTTGCACTTTGGTATAATGCCATCAAATTGGAACATACAATGCCTTTTTGTCTTCTCACTATCTAATTTGATACAACATAATGTGCTCCAAAACCATTTAATTTTTTTCCGTCTATAACCCCCCTTGGCATGTTTCAGGCTCGTTCCAGAATCACATGAAAATCTTGAAGAATTTGTTGCAAGATTTTTTCAAGACCTGCCTTGCGCTCCAGTTATTTGCATTAGCTTGATTTCAGGTGCCGATGCTCGTCTGTTGAGAGAACTGTCGTGTTGTCCTTCGACAGTTGAAGTATGGATTCTATTATCCCATTTGAATTCAGAAAATCAGCATGTAATACTTCTGCCAGTGAATTCAATATTGGAAGGTATTTAAGTTCAGAAAGCATGGAAATTGTAATTTCCTTTGAAATTTAGTAGTATCTACTTGTTGCATTAAGATGTCGTCGTTTTATGTTAGGAGGACTTTCAGATGATGACATGAACTCCAGTTCATGTGTCTCCTTTAAAGGCAAAGATTTTAAGAAGAGTTGGAAGTGTCCTTGGGTCACCACTGTGGTAGATTACATAGCCCCAAAATTCAGACAGCTATTGGAGGGGAACTACTACTCTTCCTCTGGACATTTCCAAGAGGATACAAAAGAGAGCAGATTATTGTGGTGGAAGAAAAGGAACAGACTTGATAAATGCCTCTGTAAATTTATACAGTAAGTTCCCTTCGGAAAATACATATAACGAATTTTGCTTGTGAATCAGAGTTGACAGCTGTATATTTTCTTTTAAATTTTGTTGATTTAAATTACAGAAATAAATTTTGATCGAATTTTAGTGTATGCCTTAAACCCCTCCCTTATGGTCAGAAATAAATGCCTGCTTAGTTTTGTGCACTTCTGGAGAAATCTTAGGTTATGGAACCATATTTTACTTTCATTATGGGGATCTTTAGTTTATTACTTGCAAAATTGTCTGTTTTCTTTCAAAAAAATTGATTAAGCTAAAAGAGATAAATTGTTAATGGTATTTTAACATATGCCTTGAACCTCATGTTTATGTTGTAGCAGAAATGGTAAGAAACTGTTTTCTGCTCTGCAGAAGAAAACTTAGTTCATAGCAGCATATTTTATTAGCATTACAATGATGTGATATTTGGTTCAATATTTACCTAGCTTTCTGATTTAATTAATTTTATGCTAACTTTTCTTCATGTATCAGAGATGTGGAAGATCATTGGCTAGGCGTTTGGAAATATGTTCTTTCGGGAGAATGGCCAAACCTCGAATATCTGGATTCCATAGAAGAGGGCCTCTGCGAAGAAGAGAAATGTGTTCTACGAATTATCTCGAGTAAAAAATGCTATCTTGATGTTAGATCAGAGGCGTCATCATCTAAAGTGTCTCTTGATATTGATAGTCTCATGCAGTCAGTTTTCGAAAAAATACATGCAACACCTGATGATGTTGATAAGGTTGAATGCGTGAAGAGAAGTCCAATTATTTTGGTTTTGGATTTCGAGGTTCAGGTATACGCAGTTCTTAATTCCTATGTTAAGATGTTTGTCACTGTTCATATTTGTTTTGTCAAGATGTTTGCCATGCTGAATTCACCTGGTACTATTATATGTAAGGCATTTTGGAGTATATAATCAATTAGTTTGCTTTTTTTCTCTAGAATAATATTTTGGTTGGCAATATCACCACGATCCTAGCTGTCATACTCTTCTGCTTTTATTAAAAGGTTAGTTAAGCAATGATTGTTCTCTGCAGATGCTGCCATGGGAGAATCTGCCAATACTGAGAAACAAAGAGGTTTATCGCATGCCCTCTGTTGGAAGCATTGTTGCAACACTGAACAGATGTTGCCAAGACCAGGCTATAACCTTTCCACTGATAGATCCTGTAGACCTGTATTATTTATTGAATCCGGATGGTGATCTTAACCATACACAGGTTGAATTCGAGAACTGGTTTCAAGATCAGAATTTCGAGGTAATCCTAATTTTGATTTCTTATGAATTTGATTAAAAAAAGGACTTGCCAAGTTGCAATTTACGCCTCTTCTAGTCTTCCTTCTATTGATTGTGTAATTTTCCAGACAGTTTTCACACCTCCATATTCTTTTAGTTGAGGATCTGAATTGACTTTGTGATGCAGGGAAAGTCTGCAACTGTGCCTCCTATCAACGAACTGACGGTAGCTTTGAAAAACCATGACCTGTTTGTTTACATGGGTCATGGAAGCGGTATGCGTAAACTACTTTTTCCCCTTCCGTTTCACTTTTGTATGTCTCGACAATCCTAAAAAACTCATGATGATTTCTTTCACAATGACATTTCAGGAATGCAATATATCCCCGGAAGCAAGATTCAAGAACTTGATAGTTGTGCTGCTACTCTACTAATGGGATGCAGTAGCGGTTCTCTCTCCTTGAGAGGGTGCTATGCCCCACGAGGAGCTCCCATCTCGTATCTGTTGGCTGGTTCTCCTGTTATTGTGGCTAATTTGTGGGAGGTAACTGACAAGGACATCGATAGATTTGGTAAGGCTGTGCTTAATGCTTGGTTGAGAGAGAGAAAAGAAGCTCCTCCAGATTGTGTTCAATGTAATGTGAATGTAAAGAAATACAAGTCTATAGATCGTTGTACTCACAGACCGAGAATTGGATCATTTATGGGACAAGCTCGAGATGCTTGTACCCTCCCTTTTCTCATTGGTGCTTCACCAGTTTGCTACGGTGTTCCTACCTGTATAATGAGAAAGAAAAATGTATAGGTTGATTATTCGTAAATAAAGTTTGTAATTTGTTTATTGCACTTGAAAATAGAAAAAATGCAAGCTGTAATATGTTTATCGGATCCTCCATATTATAGAGCCATCCGAAAACTCATCGAAGTATGGAATGTCTGCAAGTAAATGAGCATGAAAATGTAGGAGTACAAATGTAAGTGTTAACCCTTTACTACCCATTGACTAAGACCTAGAAAATCTGTACTTTCACATTTTCTTTCCTTATCTAACCCCATTAAAATCTAATTCAATCTCCACTTGCATCTCTACCTTTGTTCTAAAAAGCTCGCCTAAGTGCTAAGCGGGATGAAAACGCTTCGCTTTTAAATAAAGTTTGTAATTTGTTTATTTCACTTGAAAATAGAAAAATGCAAGCTGTAATATGTTTATCGGATCCTCCATATTATCGAGCCATCCGAAAACTCATCGAAGTATGGAATGTCTGCAAGTAAATGAGCATGAATATGTGGGAGTACAAATGTAAGTGTAAACCCTTTACTACCCATTGACTAAGACCTAGAAAATCTATACTTTCACATTTTCTTTCCTTCTCTAACCCCATTAAAATCTAATTCAATTTCCACTTGCATCTCTACTATTTCTTCTTGATCCCCTCAAAAGGACTGTATCTTGACGACGTAGATAGCCAGTCTTCTTCATTAAAATCATCGTCGTGTTGATCAAAGTAATCAGAAGCACCTCTACCTAACGCATGGTTGAATCTCTATCGTGCGATCTTCTATCTGTAGAACCAAATGTTCCATGCTTTGATTGCCGTCTGCTTCGTAATGCTCCTCTTTGCCTGAATTGAACACAGCTCCCGGCACTGATGACCAAATTGTACTCGGGACATCTTGCGTCTCTCTCATGCTTCAACCTTCTCCACTTCTGTTCTAGTATGGGATCCACTCAGGGACGTAGTCAGGATTTCAATCTAGGGGGGCGAAAATACGGGGGGTGGGCCCTCCTCTCGGGGGTTCGGGGGAGTCTCGAATTTTTATTTTTTTTATTTTTTTAACTAAAAGAGGATTGAAAACAACGATTTTGGGTATCAAAATAGACAAATTAGATTGACTAACCAAAAAAAAAATCAATTTGTCGATACAAAAATAATATGTCCATCTATGTGTCTAACACTATATAAATTGAAA
>CAIGRO010229011.1:0-11663 GCA_903798355.1 Fraxinus baroniana | reverse complement strand
GTGGGGGCGAGTTTTGGGAAGAAGTTGAAGTTTGGTAGGTTATTTGCACTTTTTAAAAAATTTGGTCCAATAGTTACAATTTGTTCAATTATTTTTCTTTTCTTTTCTTTTTGTTTCAATTGAATGGAGTGTAAAATCATCAAAACATGGTGAAAATAACTCTCGGCGCACGAATAATGAAAGGTAAGAGCATAAATGTCAATAAATAAAAGGTAGGGACGGTATCCACAATACATTCCAAAGGTAAGGACGTTTTTGTGTCAATTAGCCCTCTAAATTTTTTATAGATTGTAGTAAAAATCGAAGAAGCCAATAACTATGCTTATTCTTGATGCTTTTGTATTTCAAAAGAAGAGAAATTCCGACTCCACTGAGATGTTATGTAGAAGTGAAGCCGTATAATCCTAAATCAAATGATCAAACTATTGAAAATTGAAAAAGTAATTGAATGCTCAGAATACGCCAAGGTCATTCTCTTTATCTTCTTTTCCATCTGCATTAATTAAGATATTGATATATAATGATATATGTGTGAACTAAATTTGACTAAAAAATTTATTACTTCTTACAGATGTTTCAAGAAGAATATTGTATTATCACTTTGAAAAATGTCAATTCAATGTTTCAAAAGAATATTTATATGAATATTATAATATTTTTCTTCAAAAAGCAAAGTTTACATATGAATATTAGGTTGTTTCTACTCAAGAAAGCATAATTTTATACTTAGTCCAAGTTTGATGGGAATTAAAATCAATTTTTTAACAAATTTCGGTAAAAGTTGATGAAATGTTTGTCGACTTTGATAAAAATCTAGATTTTAATCCACAACTTAAGAATATTCTAGAGAAATGTTTTGTACTATTCCATAAAAATCACAATTTTATATATCAATATTCTTGATGATTATTGTGCTAGATTTATGAATAAGCATATTTTTTTCTCGAAATCTGTTGTGTTGTATTGTTTTTAAAGAAACTCAACCTAAGACAATATTTCTAAAGAATATTATATCTATGTTCTTGAAGAAGCAGAATTATATATTATCTTAATACTTTGGAATAATATTTAATTATTTTTTTAAAGTATACGAAATTTTTTGTATATCAATATTCAAGAAGAAATTATATCGTTTCTCATTAAGAAGAACTAATTTATACACATATATTTGAAAAAAAAAAACGCTTATATTGTTACTTTTGTTCTCCGTATCATTTACACTTTTTAATGAAACTAGATTTTATTTATACAATTGTCTTGACCAATGAATGATTGACACATTATTTTAAATTAACATATTCAATTTTTCTCTCACCATCATTTGTGCTTAAAATTAGGTAACACTTTAATGTAAAATACGTGTTAATCATTATTTGGTGGACAGCAAATTGCGTAGCAAATTTTGGACAGAAGAGTTCCACTTGGACTGAAAGTGTTTGTATCCAATTCCTAGTTGCTTGGGCTTTTATTACATAGGCTTTAATAGCCTTGGTAAAGGTAACAGATTTAAGAGTGAGCCCAATTTGTTAATATACTTTGGGCCATAGGTTGAAGAAGTTGCATGTTATCCATATAGACCACGTGGCATGCATGCACCCATTTCTACATGGGCCAACTTGACATCTATTTATTACGTTAATGGGATTAGATCGATCGAACCAAGATTTACAAAGAATCATAAACGAGTATGTATCTCAACGAGCATTTTGGAGAGTCAAAATATATGCGAACTCAAAATAAAGGCTAATATACATTAATAGCATGAAGCCTCATGAACGATATTGAACATAAAAGACGGGCCAATATTTTTTTTTAAAAGCCTGAGGACTATATTGGTGAATAAAACGTGAATTGATAACATATTCAGTTATTAGCCTGTCAATCAGCAATCACCACTTGAAATAAGCATAAATGACTCATTTACCCTTGAGGCCTCAATAGAAATCTATAGGCATAAGAAAAAAATCGAGGAGGTATGCAAATTTAATATCTTATTTCCAAATAGTCATTTCTCATCTTACTCCTATTTGAGCATTGAAACATCAAGTTTAGAATAAAAGAGATGAATTTTCTTTGGAAAATTTGATAAATATCGAACAAGATTTCCTCACCTAATCTCATTTGGTTAAAAGCTTATGCTCCATGGATACTTCAATCTACAAGTCTAGGTCGTAAACGGCGATGTACAAACATATCTTCTTCACTTTTTGACTTTGCTATATGAACTGTGAAAGTTCTCGAGTGTAGGAAATCTGCATCGATCTTCTTCAGCACAAGATACAAAACTAGGGACGTGATTGTTGGAAAAATATATGCCATATTTCTACTTATTATTTTTTATTGGCTTAATATATGGTTTGATTCTTAAATGTTAAGAATTTTGTGAAAAACGTGAAATAAGATATACGTTTAAATAAGTAGTAAGTTCTAACTATCTGGATGGTAAGTATGTTCAACAGAATGTTGAGGCTACGATTTTTAGGGTTTTAATGCTTAAAAACATAAACGGATTTTTATTACCATAATGCAACTAATACAGAATTATTAGAATTACAAATTTTAAAATCGTTAGAACATAGTTTCAGTTCGCTTTACAGTCAAAACTGCATCAAACTAATCATAGGATATTCTAACTGTCTGTTGTCCACTGTTTAAACTGATTAATTAAAAACAGATTTTTAATGCTCTAGATTTTAGAATTTATAGTGAATTTAGTTGAGATTCGTAGGTTTGGCACAATTGCATTTAGGGTAATTAACATATAACGTCCTTACTTTTCACTATTATTGTGGAAACCATCTTTACCTTTAATTTTTGGTATTTTCACTCTTATTTTTTTCATTTCGCAAAATGTCATTTTCATCTATTTTCTCAATTAAAAGATGTGAAATGACGAATATACATTTTTATTTAAATAAAATAAAAAGAAAAAACTAATTACAACCATAGTCCTTTTTTTTTTTAAAAAAAAAAGTGCAAACGAGTGCCAAATAAGTTATTATAAAGGCAATTAGTACATAATGTCCATATATTTCACTATTATTGTGAAAAATATTCATACATTTTATTTTTTTGCCATTTTTACCCTTAATTACATTTTTATTACATAAGCCATCATTTCTATCAATTTTCATTCAATGTTTCAATAAAAGTTACAAAAGGATGAATATATCTTCATATTTAAATAAAAAAAGAGAAAAATAAAGAAAATTATTTTTTAAAATTTTTATTTTTTGAATAATTTATTTGAGACTCATTTGCACTTTTTTAAGAAAATAATTTCTAATTTTTTCATAATTTATTTAGGACTCGTCTGTATTTTTTAAAAAAAATATCTAATTTTTAAATAATTTATTTGAGACTTGTTTGCACTTTTTAAAAAAAGTTGAGACTATGATTGCAATTAATTATTGATTTGTTTTATTTAAATATGGTGTATATTCCTCATTTCACAACTTTTTATTAAGAGATTGGATAAAAATATATAGAAATCATGATTTGCACAATTAAAGGTATAATTAAGGGTGAAAATATCCAAAAAAAAAAAAGAAAAGAAAAAAGAAAAAGTATGGACATTTTTCACAATAATAATAAGATTTAAGGATAATTGCATCGAGCTCGGCAACAATCTCATCTTTTTCAACTGGTAGATCTATCTCAACGTCTTTGTCATCTACTTCTTCGGCTCTATGAAAACCCTCATCTAGTCGACCGTTTCTCCTCAAGAAGTTATGTATACCCATTGTGGCCATGATCATAGATGTTTGCGCTCTCATACTGTAAGCAGGCATTAGATCAATGATCTTCCACCTCTGTTTCCAAACACCGAAGGCACGCTCAATAATGTTATGGCATGAGGAGTAATGAAAATTAAGCCGCTCTCGTGCATTTCTAACCCGACGGCGTTGTTCATCCCTTGCATGACCGAATTCTTGAAAATGATATCTAATATCAGAGCCCTTATATGGAACCATAAAACCAGGCCTATGTGCGAACCCGAAGTCAATCGGGTAATATTTCCCATTCGCGGGTTCTGGAAAATTGATTTCCGGACTATGTACAGCTCTGGCCAAAATGCGACTGTCGTGGGTGTTCCCTGTGGTTCCCGACAGTACAAACATAAAACAAAGATTGAAATCATATGTGGTCAGTACATTCTGTGTCGGTATCCCTTTCCTTCCAATGTAATTCTCACATGCGTTCCATCAATCGCACCAGTGCAATCTTGTGATTTGTCGACGAAGACTAAAAATTCTATAAAAATATAAATAAAACTATACAAATAACCAAGACAGAACAACAAAATGAAGACATGAACAAAAACCCAAAAATATTTATATTTCAATCCATTTGCAAAGCATTTCGACCACCAATACAAATGCAACCAACATAATCACAATCCATAATTTCCATCTCGAATATCAGCAGGCAAACTTGTATAGAAAAAGAAAATACCTTAATTTTTGCTTCCCATCAATAGTCCGGGGCGTGAATTCTTCCAGTACCCGAGCGGTACTCAATTCTAGTGCATTGCAGTAACTTGAACAGGTGTTTGTGTTCTGTTCACAGTTTATTCAAATATTTCTTTATCCGAGATGTAGTCTAACTCTTTCCCATTGAGTCGTTGAATAGGTCTGCGATACGAGCCCATCCTTTTAGGGAAAAACATTTGCCTCACGATGGTCTTCGACAATGACAACTTCACAGGTGTTGATAAACACTTTATGCTCTGTTGGGTTCCATTTTGTCCACTTACGTACCACTGGCTGAGGCTCGTAAGGGTTGGAAGAAGTATGATTTAACGAGTCTCGACCTCCAACTGGGTAACGCTGCAAGGGAAAAAATGGGTTCAAGAGTTACTCGACATTTGGACGGAAGAGAAATAGAAGGAGCAAAAATGGCAATTTCGTCCGTTAATTGTAAGAACATCTGCACATAGTCATTCGGCCGAGAAGATGCAAATAGGGAATATCTTACCGTGTCATCGGGGTAACAGTTCCACTAGGGCCCATCGTTCTACATAGAAGGCAAATATGGTTTGAAGAGAAATATGATTGTCAAGGTGGGCGGAGCTTTAGTTGGTGGTTCAAATACAACGTTTGATTTTTCGTCAACAAAGACGTTTGGCGTTGGTCGACTAGTGGCAAAACACTATATGTTTTCAGTAGATCACACCGGTGATACTTTCGAGCAGCGGTGCCTTCTTCCTTTGAGTGGTGCCTTTCCTCCTGTAAGGTAAATTGGTTGAGGGGTGTTGTGTACAATTGCAAATTGAATTGAGGGAAAAATCGATAGTGTAATGCAACGGTCAAATGAAATGAATCTGTGCTCTGACACAATAAATTGAATTCTTTTATTTTTTTCCCACAAATGCACTATAGTAAAATGAATTTTTCCCCAAAGAATGAAATTCAAACGGGCGCTTAAATACATATTTCATAAATTTACGTTTCACAATATTTATATTCATAAAAAAAGCTCTATAAACAAGAGCTAGAGCCGTCTAAAATGCTGGGCCTCCTAGACCAGATCTGCTAAACAAACTAAATATGCCCAATTAAACTATTCAGGGCAGGCATAACAATACACAATTAAAACTGTTTCAAACGACCCTAGGGTGGGTATCACATTGCCCTTCAACTTTCATCTCATCTTACAATACGTGTAACAACTCAAAATCGGTATCATACACTTCGATCAACTTCGCATATGAATATTTAGCATGCTAATTGTGATCTAGATGTGATTAGGTCAAACTTCTCAACCATTTGATCAATTTTTTCATTTGTGATGTCTCTGCAAACTTTATCATGTATAGGCTGCAATCATGTCTTTAACATTAAAATGTATAAGCTAAAAACTATGAGCTTGTAAATGAGTATAAAAATTTCTAAAAGAATATGTGAAGATGATTATCAGAATCTTATATAGGTGCAGGAGTTGTGTGTGTTTTGATTAGGTTATGCGATCTTTTGTAACTAGTTTTCAATCTTTGTGCTTGATTAGATATCGTTGGATTAATGTGCACTTTTATGATTGTGCGCTATGAAATTAACTTTGCGATAAATGACATTAGGATAAGTATGAGTGCAAAATGATATGGGTGCATAAATGAACATTTATATGATTATCTCTAAAAATTTGACAAACCATAGTATCTAAAAATATAATAGGTTACCATAACAGCGACATATTGAATAGCGATAACTATGACACTTGGTTCTATAAAATTTTGATATGTGATTGAGGGACATGATTGCCTTGAGGGCATTAAACATGTAATGGAAGACCTAATGATGGATTAAATTGCTCAACAAAGAAATAATCGGGAGACTTACAAGAGATGAAAAAAGAAAGATTCTATTACTCATACGATTTTGGCATGTTTCGTGGCGGATGATCTCATTCGTGACTATGGGCAGTTCCCGACTGCTTATGACATCTAGACATATTTGAGAGAAAAAACATGGTGGTGTTTGTTTGACTACACTTAGATAGCTGACTATGAAGTTTGACACTTACAATAAACATCCTAATCAAAACATCACATAGCATGTGAAGACCATGCCTATTATGATTAGGAAACTAAAGTTGACTGATCACATACTCTCTAATAAGCAGCAAGTTCAAGCTTTGATCCTTTCTCTTCCTGACAATTGGGAACATTTGAAAGTCCACCTGACTCATAATGATAGTATCAAAACATTTGCTGATGATACTTGCCATGCAGAACTAGAGAATGAGCACCTTGGTGTGACCAAATCTCTAGGACATGCTTTTGTAGCTAAGTTCAGTCAACAAAAGCTTGAAGCTTAAAGTGTAACAAGAACTGGATCAATGACGGGAAGCAGAAAGGAAAAGAGACTGGACAAAGATCTAAAAAGAATAAACACAAACGCAACAAGAATGCAAAGTGGTTTGGAAAGAAGAATGACAAGAGCAAGCTAAAATGCTTCAATTGTCAAGTGTTGGAAGGGCTAGGCTTGAAAATCACAGCTTGAAAAACTTACCACCCGACCCATTTCGGCTTGGGTCGGGTCGATTTAGGGATAAACTCGGGTCGGGTCGGGTAAAATAAATTTAAAATAATTGTGGATCGGGTCGGGTTTGGCCCAAAATTGACCCAACCCAGTCGAAACCATATTATTCTGCGCCACTGTTTCAAAACAATTGTTCGCCTATGGTCTCGTAGGTGATACCGAAAACAAGGAAATTACAAGGGGCGGCGGAGTACGGTGGTAATACTCTTCAGCTCAGCTGATGACATCCTACCGGAGGTTGTGTCATTTATACATGCATAGTGGAGAAGCACGTCAAAGATTGGCCTAGGTAATGGAGCTTCGGTGGCGATGGTGGCAGTTGCGCTACCATTGCATCTTGAAGTTCTTTGCAGCGTCCCTGGTGGTGATGAAAGTGAAACCAAAAGTGAAGGCGAAAAAGAGCAGTAGAATAATAGCGTTACTTATCCCTGGTGCTCTTTTGTAACCCCGAATACAGATCCATTGCTCTATCCTCTTCCCACACCCAACGGGTCTGCTAGGTCCTTAGCCACCTTCGAGAAGCCAATTCTCCTCTTTTCCACCGCCATTAGGACTGCCAAGTCCAAACCCCCTAGTCACAGCAATTTCGTCACAAGATGAGACCTCTTTTTTCCTCCATTCCTTCATTTCCTCTCTGTCCGTCCCCTAATCACAGGAAATTCGAAAGTTTGGAAGTTTTGGGGTTTAATGCAGTGGAGAAAAAAGGACCCGACCCGAACCGATTCAGTTCAGGTTGGGTCGATTTAGGATAGAAGTCGGGTCGGATCGATTTATAAAAGAGCCCAAAATCGAGAATATCGGGTCGGGTCAATTTTAGGTCAACCTCGATCCGACCGACCCATTGCCCACCCCTAGGTATTGGTCATGTTGCTCAGAAATGTCTTGAGCTAAAGAATGTTGCTCATGTGAATACTTCTTTTAGTGCCATTTATGATTCAAGCACTATCATGCTAACTGAATTTTAACCTATGTAGATTCTGACAAACCTTGTAACATGGGATCGAGAAGCGTTTGTAGAGTTTCGTCAATTTCAGCTAGTACAAAGTGGATATACATCAACAATAATGATATAGTTGAGGTGAAAAGGATCGGTACATGCAAGTTGCATTTGTACGGTGGCCATACTATTCTCCTTCATGGTGTCCTATTTGCATCAAAGATACAAATGAACTTAATTTTTCTAGTTCTTCTTTTAAAATAAGATTTCAATTTGAACTTTCATGCTAATACTGTTAGTATTTGTAAAAAATATGTATTTCATGGATCTCAACATGTATCGTGTGGCTTTTTGGTGTTGGATTATGATCCAAAGACTTATAACTATTATGTTCATAGTTGTTTTTCTATGAATGGTTCTTCTTCTTCTCTTTCTAAAAATTTGAATGTTAATACATGTATGGAATTAGGACATATTGGGCAAGAGAGAATAAATATGTTAGCTAAAGAAAGCTTGCTAGGCTCAATCTCTAATGTTTCATTACCTACTTGTAAATATTGTCTAATAAGAAAAAACACGACAAACATTCGGTAAAACTTTGGGAGCCGAACTTCCTTTGCTGTTAGTCCATTTAGATATATGCGAACCTATAAATGTGAGGGCAAGATGTGGAGCCTATGATTTCATTACTTTTATTGATGATTTCACAGGGTATAGTTATGTCTTTTTTATTTCTCATAACTTAGGGGTATTAGAATGTTTTAAACAATAGTAGATAAAAAGGTGAAAGTTTTAAGAACTAACAAAGGGCATGGATATCTATCTGAAGAGTTCAAAGAGCAATGTAATGCTAAGGGAGTCATTAGACGTTAACTATTCCTTATACACCACAACAAAATGGTGTTGCTGAGAGGAAGAATATAACGTTGCCACAAGTGATGAGGTCCATGATGGTGTAGGCTAACTTACCCATTTCTTATTGGGGAAATGCTTTGTAAATTGTCACCTATATTTCGAATGAATCGGTATCTACTACACTGTATCAGCTTTGGACAGGTAGATTCATTTATCTGAGTTATCTTAGATTCTAGGGATTAGCTGCTTGTACCCATGATTCTTCAAGCAAGTTTGGAAAATTGGGTCCACAAGGCAATGAGTTGTATCTTTATAAGATACTCATACCAATCCAAAGAATATGTGTTCATAGGTGAAAATCAGGATGGGACTATAAATGAGGTAGAGTCATGTGATGTGATATTTCTCATGAGTGATTTTCTTTGCAGGGGACAAATTAAAAAGGGATAACCTTTGTTTGAATTAGATGATAGAGTTGTACATGATGAATCAACTAAGGTGTAAGAGGAAGCACTTCCGCTCAATGATCCAAGTGAAAGCAACTTATCTCCAAGTGATAGGGTCATATCAGAGCTTTAACTTTGTAAGAGTACTAGAAGAAGTATGACTAAACGTCATTTCGAGATTGGAGGGAAAGTTTTCCTAGTATTTCTAGAAAATGATGAACCAAAATTGGTACAAAAAGCTCTATCATGCCCTGCAAAGGAAAAGTGGATGAATGCAATGAAAAAGGTGATGGAGTCTATGAAATCAAATTAAATCTAGGACTTGGTTGATCTTCCGATTAGTAGGAGAGCTATTGGCTAAATTCACTAATCACTGGGAGCATAGTTCATGGAATGACATGGTGCAGAAATTCAATTTGAAATTCTTCTCGAGTCCATCAACTCAAAAATAAAGTCCATACATTCAAAGCAAAAATACCTCGAGAGATATCAAGAAGCTTGGGAGAGATTCAAAGAATACTTCATGAAGTGTCCTAAACTGAACATTTCTAAAGACTCTAAAATTTACATATTCTATTCAGGCTTGAGACTTGAATTTCGGAACATAGCCGATGCTTCAGTAAGAGGGTCAATATTGGATATTCCATTGAACAACACCTTTGACCTATTTTAGAAAATTGCAAATAATTAATCCATGTGGCCAATAGACAGGAAAGTGTCAAGGAAAACGAGAGAAATACACAATGTTGACATGGCTACATCATTAACAGCCCAAATGGAAGCGTTGACAAGGAAGTTAGACAACCTTACTCAGAATGTCAAATGATACACCAACTGAAACCGGTTTGTGAAGGCTGCGGGGCAGATCATACTATAGAAATATGTCCTTTAGCCTCCACGCATGTAATCCAGACTGTGGAGGTTAATTATACGTAAAATTCTCAGAGGCAATAGAACAACCCCCATTCCAAACATATAATTCGGGATGGAAGAATTATCCAAGTTTTTAGTGGGCTAACAATGAAAGTCAAGGACAATGAGGAAATGTTCAAGCATAATCATCGGGATTCCAACAACAACAAGAGCAACAAAACAGAAAGTTGTCGATTGAGGAATTATTAACTTAGTTCATTACTAAAAGTGAGACTAATTTCCAAAATCAATAGGCTATTATTCAGAACCAGCAAGTTGCAATTAAAAACTTGGAGACTTATATGGGTCAGATGGCAGTTGTATTAGCGGGAAGAACTTAGGGTACCCTATTAAGCGACACATATAATAACTTTAGAGAACAAGTATTAGAAGTTGAAGCTGTGAATCATGTAATTATTGAGACACCATCATACAAACATGCAACCTCTGTTCAAGCTTATGTACCGCATGTTCTATTTTCCTTAAAGGCTTCGAAAATAGCCTAAAGAAGAACTATTCTAAACCATCACAACAAGAAGTGGAGTTCAACTACTAGAAATTACTATGAAGAAGAAATGGATTGATGAGAATTAGGTACCTACCATGGGCGGGAAACAAGTTGTCCAATCTAAAAAAATCAACAAAAGTTACACAAGAAGAAAAGTCAGACAGTCAACAAGTTAAGGCAACAGTTCCCGTCAAAGGTTGCAGAATAATAAGCTAGAAAAGCAATTTAAGAAGTTTTTGGATGTACTCAAACAACTTACATCAACATTCCCTTCATTAATGTCATTAAACAAATTTCAAATTACACAAAGTTTCTAAAAGAGATATTGACTAATAAGAGAAAGTTTCCAATAGATGAAACAATGGCTCTAACAGAAGAGTATAGCCTCCTAAAATAAAAGATCCAGGGAGTTTAACTGTATCTCGCTTTATAGGAAAATCAAATAATTTAAATGCTTTAATTGATTCTGGAGCAAGTATTAATTTGATGACAAAGACTATCTACGGAAAATTAGGATTAGATGATCCAAAAGCAAAACCAATAATTCTACATTTTGCCGATAGGACACTCGAACATTCTTATGGAGTGGTAGATGATGTGCTCATCAATGTTGAAGATAAATTATTTTCTGTAGATTTCATCATCCTTGATATAAATGTTCAACACATGCCATTAATTTTGGGAAGACCATTCTAGCAACTCCACGAGCATTAATGGATTTTGATAAAGGTAAATTCATCTTGAGAGTGGAAGAAAGATAACAAAACTTTACCACGAATGCTCCACTCAAGCACCCTCCTGATATTGAGGAGTGCAAATGATAGATCATTGGGGAAGCAACAAGAATAGGAAGGATGAATCTGGAATTGTTGGGCAGGACAACAATGAAAATCTTATAATCTGGAGGTTTCAAGATAATTTAAGAAACAATTGTTAGTGCAGCCGATGCAAGGCTAAAATCTCTC
>CAIGRO010229003.1:0-11548 GCA_903798355.1 Fraxinus baroniana | reverse complement strand
GAGATCAATTTTCTGGGCAAAGTTTTTGTCAAAAATTTGGGTGGTGGTTTCCGTGTTGTCTAATGGCAAGTTTGGGTGGTGGGACAAGTAATTCATGTTCATTGTAGAAGAGTTGAATTGTAAAATAAAACTTTGTTACTGTTTGACGTGGGATCTATTAACCACTTTTGGTCTTAATTTAGAGATGAGTTTATACATGAAAGAAGGAAACGTGATAGCTATAACAACTAAATTACTTTCCATGTTTGGTACAAAAATCATTCAAAAATTATTAATTGATTCTGTTGTAGATATCATTGAGACTTTGCACTTCAACAAAGAAACCCGAATTTTGAAAATTGAAGATTCTTCGTTATAGAAATGTAACCTCTAAATGCATCAAGTTAGCACGTGTTTACCTAAATGCCAGTGTAGTGTTCTTTCCTTTTTAGTTTATATTATATGCTTTAACATTATTTCATCTCTTGACTCAATTTTTTTTATATTACCTACAAGATCTTTGTCGATGGAGCCGATTAGATCGAATTCGCTATGAATATTTTAAGCCTGGTTTTTCATTCTTTTTATAGCAATTCACTGCCCTGGTTTTTCATTCTTTTAAACATATGCCATATGTACATGTACTCTCTTTAGTGTAATCACAAGCATGGCCAAGTTAGAAAGTTTTCCACTATGAATTTATTAACAATGGCAGCTCTAATACCATGGTGTGAGGCATTAGGTCAGTATGTAAACCAGAAAAACACCTGCACTATTACTCTCTGAAGGTGGAGTGAAGCAGTAAATGTGAGAAAAAGTGGGGTACAATAATCAATTCTCAATAATTAATAATGTTGAACAACAATTGTAGGTTGGCACTGAACCAGATTTTGTTGTTTTCTTTGATTGCCTTGAACAAGAAATGATGAAATGAGTGCTAAATCGTAATCAGGTGCTGTTCTTTTTATATTTCTTTTTTCTCCTCTCTGTCTTGCTTCTCCTCTAGCCATAAAGAAATAATTATGGTACCGTTCTATTTAGGGACGAGGCTGTTAACGATGATAATTCCGTGGTGCCTCTCTATCCTGATACTATGGAAAAGCTTTAGCTTTTTCGAGGAGATACCATTTTAATCAAGGTTCGATCTTGTTAGTGATCTTTAGTGTTTGAATTAATAAGGGGTTGTTTTCTTTCTTTTGTACTATGTTTGATTTTGTATGATTTTGAGGGTTGATCGTGATTGGGAAGTTGATGGTATTGTTGAATTTAGGGTTTTGGATGAAGGATTTAATGAAATTTGGCCTCTTAGACATAATAAGTTTGTTCTTTGGTTGACAATGTGTTAGAAGTTGGATGTTTAGAGGTACACCTTGGATTTCTGCAATCTTCTTTGCTCTTTGTTTTTTTAAAGCCTCTAAGATTAGGTTTCTTTAATCTGTCTTCCTTTCTTCCATTGAAACTTTTGCAAACGAGTATACTTATAGTTGAACCAGAAACGGTGATTTAGAGTATTAAACTTGCTGTGTGTAATTGGAAATTACTATTGTGGAGTGTTCTTTTAGGGTTATATTTGCCAAAACAAAGTATCGATTTCTTGGAGAATAGGATCCACGTAACTGACCCCACATAAACATAAATGCTTCTTTGATCTAAGTTGAGTTCTTTCTTTTCTTTTGTCTACCATGGGGGTTGCTGATCTTCTTCTCTCCCAAGTATGATGTTTTATTCATCATTTATATATTTTGATGGTATTAGCAGTTTTTCATCAAATTCATTGTCCATTGGAGAGTATTAAAGAGAGCATTGAGATCTTGTTCTATTATTTAACAAAGTGGGACCAGTAGATATGTTACTTTTCTTTACTATTGACTTGGAAAAAGCACGAATGTTTGATAAAGATATCTTTGTTTCCAATCAAACTAATTTAAACATTTGAGAACATTTCGAACTTATTCTTTGGAATTGGGACGGTTCGGATTGAAAAATGGATTTCATGATAAGTGGTTCGAATAATTTTGTGGATTTCCGTGTGGGTATAGCCTATGGTTAAAGATAATTACGGTCTTCCGGAGTTGGCAATGGTACTTTCGGATTTCGTGTTTATTGAATTGTCTATTGCCACCATTTCGTTGGAGAAAAAACTACCTCGCTAAACCTGCTACTCTTTTGTTTAGTAAACTAAGGTCCTGTGGATTTACATAAGCTTTAAGTTAACTGCATTGTTACCCATTTGGATGTAATGTACAGGGACGCAGTGTAGGATCAATAGGATTGTAAGTGTGGCTTCTATGCATAATGTTGTAACAATTTGCACGACAAACGAAATTCTGCCCATGCATAGCTTACTTGTGATGAATTATAGTTCATTGTTGGTGCCCACAGTTGTGCAACACCACACCATCACTGCTTTTTATTTCTTGTTGTCTATTGTTTGTGTTTTTCTGTATTGGGTCCTCCACTTCTCTCTATAAATTTGAAGTCGCCTTAATTAGAGGGCAGCGATGTAATTTGGACTTATTCAGAATGCTTGAGTTTCTAGAACATTACCTGTACAATTGAAGCTGAAATAGAAAGGATCAGGTAGTGGTCACTGAATCTGGAGTGATTTGTAACTGGGTCAATTTCTACATATTTTGCTGGAATGTTTTATAGCTTGCACAATTGTTATTTTACTGGGAAGCTTTACCTACATTCCATCCATGTGCTATTCTAGGTGTATTAATGGCTATGGTCAATTACAGCTTAAATCAGCAACGTCTATCTGTTTAAATAAACTTGGGGACTAGAATGTAAAAATATCATTTATATTTCAAATCCTTCATGCCATCATATATATCAATGATAAATGGGCCTGCGTATATTTTTGGCGAAAAGTAGGAAAAAGAAGTAGGTAGTGGAAAGAAGTGAGAAGAAGAAATGGGCCGGTGTATATTTTTAGATGGCAATTGGTACATGAGCAGTGAAAGTGTGTGTGTGTGTGTGTGTCAACGATTAATGGGCCGATGTATAATTTTGGATGACAATTGGTACATAAGCAGTGAACGTACCTAGAAGAAGATTAAATGTAATTCAACCCAAATAAATCGGAAATAAGAATTGCGAAATATCTCTTGTTTCTTACTTAATAGCAGCTAAGCATATACCTTTTAGTTACTACTATAGTTTTTATACATGTTATTACCATTTTGTAAATGCTTGCACGTCTTAGTAGAGAGTCACTGCCTGGGATCCTGCATGACAATAAAACCTGATTTGAAGTAAGTTTATGTATGGTGTTAATAGCTTCTTCGTACCTCTACCCTATCATAATTTGATTCTCATTCCGATTGACATAGTTCTTATAGTAAGTTGGTAGTCGAGGTTTGTAATGGAAAATACCCTACGACGGTCGCGTCTTTAACTGAATGATAAGATAGAAGGATTGCCTCTAATTCAACAAGAGCAAACTGTCAATTGCATGTAAGTAACTGCTCAAGATTTTTGGTTTTTGACTATGTTTTCATACTCAAAACCAAGCTTATTTGTCTTTATTGCAAATGATTGATCAAAATGCTCATCTCTTTGTTAATTTCAAAGACCTATTGACAGAGTCATTTTATCATTTTATGATACCTGGAGTCCTTTGTATTTGATTAATTCTTTGATGCGAGAAGAAAGTGATCTGTTTACATACAATGTTCACATCATAAACATGATACCTTTTGAAGAAAAAAAATATGGTTGTAAGTCATCAAATGTGCTGTACTGTTTCACTTGTACATGGCTGGTGAAAACTATTTTCTGGTGCTTCATTGATTGATGTTTGTTTCATTAAGCTTTTAAAATCACACTATTAAATAGCCAATTACGTTGTAGCACGTGCATTGCACGTGCGTTAGACTAGTATCTAGAGAAGTGCTGGTTGGAGGTAAGATTGCTAGCTCCCTCTTTGATTCTGGATCAACTCATTCTTTTTCATATTGTCATTTTATATCTACAATGAACTTATCTCCAAACCATATACATGATGATATTAAAGTCACCATACCATCAAGAGGTCTGTAAAAGACAAACCAAGTGGTGCACTCCACCAATGAGATCTTATAAGATCAACACCGATGGATACATCAAGGATGGATTTACGGATAGTGGGGCATCATTAGGGATCATACATGGCACTGCATCAAGGCATTTTCATCATCTTGTGGCCCATATCTAATTTTGGAGGCCAAGCTTGGAGCTATATAGGATGGGATTCTACTGGCTAGAGGACCTGATATGTCAAATAGTTGGGTTGAGGCAAATTCGACTATGGGTATTTACTTCATCACCAGGGATAAAGGATAGACGATTTAGAGCATTTTTAAACATATTAGAGAACTCATCTCATTCGATAGAGACACGATTTCCTACATCTACATAGAGGGAAATCAGGTTGTAGATTCACATGCTTCTAAGGGTTGGGATCAGCGTTGCTATTAGGGGTATGGATCACTAGACCTACTTTGATAGATTAGGGCAATTGTGTAGATTAACAGACATAGACTGCTAGTTTTAGAAGTTTATAGGCTATTTTCATTTGCATTTACTTTCTTTGTATGGGAAGCATTACTTGTCCATTTATTTTTTGACATTTGTTGTTATTTTGCATTTAGGATGTTAGGTTTATGCCCCCATCCTTACATGTATACAGACTTTCTTTGGAGCCTAAAAACTCATTAGGGATGTGTGGAAAAAATACCAAGTACTTATTGACGTAAAAAGAAGAGCATCAATATTTTAGGCAATGAGCCGATCTCATTTGATGGAAAATCCTGTAACTACATCATTTTGGCAGCTAAGGCTACACAATTCCTCAACAAGGAATGTAATACCTATTTCATTAGCTTACATCAGTTAGGCGTTGAAATAACACCTTCGGTCAAAGATCTTCTAGATGTACAAGATTTTTTTGAGGTTTTTCATGATAAACTACCAAGATTTCCTCTTAACAGGGGAATAGAATTCACAATTGAGTTGGCTCCAAGAACGAGGCCAATTGTTAAAGCTCCATATCGATGGCTCCAACTAAATTGAAAACGCTAAAATCACAATTACAAGAAGGCTTGAGAAAGGCTTCCTCTTGGGAGGCTCTAGTCTTGTTTGTCAAGAAAAATGATGGATCCATGAAATTATGCATAGATTACCGGGAACTTAACAAAGTGACCATCAAGAACAAGTATCCTTTACCAAGGATCGATGATCTTTTCAATCAACTTCAAGGAGCAGCAATGTTTTTGAAAATCGACCTAAGATTGGGATGTCATCAATTGAAGATCAGGAAAGGGGATGTACCTATCACTGTTTTTAACACTAGATATGATCATTATGGATTTCTGGTAATACCATTTAGCATAACCAATGCCCATGTAGTATTCATGGATTTGATGAATTGAGTATTTCAACCTTATATGGACAAATTTTTCGTCATATTTATAGACGGTATCTTAGTCTACTCCAAAACCAAATATGAGCATGAACAACATTTGACGATAGTCCTACAAAAAATGAATGAAGAAAAATTGTACACCGTATTCTCTAAATGTGGATTTTGACTTCACAAAGTGGACAATTTGGAACACGTTATAACGAAAGAAGGAGTGTCTGTGGATCCAAACAAAGTAGAAACTATGACAAGTTAGCCATGACCAACCAATGCCACCGAAATACAAAGCTATTTGGGATGGCAAGATACTATTGGCATTTCATCTATGGATTTTCAAATTACAAGGAAAAATGCCCAATTCAAATGGACTGACGAATGTGAAAGAAGTTTTCAAGAGCTGAAAAAAGATTTACTTCAGCACCGATCCTTACGACTCACTCCAATACCTAAGGATTCGTGATATATAGCAATGCATCAAAAAATGGACTGGCTATGTACTCGTACAAAATGGAAAGGTTATCACTTATGCCTCGCAACAATTAAAGCCATACGAAAAGAACTACCAGACCTATGACCTTGAACTAGTGACAATAGTTTTTGCCCTAAAATTTGGATGCACTACCTATATACGACAAACAATGTGAATTTCTTACCTACCAGAAGAGCCTAAAATATTTCTTCACACAGAAGGAACTTAACATGCAACAAAAATGATGGTTGGAGCTAATTAAGGACTATGGTTGTGTCATCAATTACCATCCAGGAAAAAGCTAACGTGGTCGCAAAATCTTTGAGTCGGAAGGTGAAAACAAGATCAACAAAATTGAAAGAGGAACTACAGAAATTCAACCTATAAATACTTCATCTAGGAAACTTGCAACCCACAACTTTGATTGTGCAGTCATCTCTGAGAGAGCGAATTTTACAACAGTAGAAAAATGACAGATATTACCTCAAGACCCAAGAAAAACAGAAGAAATAATAGTGTACCGAGATTGAATTCTCAACTAAAGGCATCTTGACCTACGAAGGAAGGTTATAGATACCAAAGACTGAAAAATCTGCAAAGAACTTATGGCTGAAGCTCACAATACACCTTATTTGGTACACAAAAATGTACCGAAAAATGAAGATCCTCTATTGATGGCCCAGAATGAAGAATGAAATTGCTAGATATGTTAAGAAGTGTTTAGTATGCAATAGGTAAAAGTAGAACATCAAAGGCCCGTTGGATTGCTACATTTTTTACCAATTCCCAAATGGAGATGGGAGAAGATATCTATGGACTTCGTAACTGCTTTACCTCGAACCACGAAGACTTATGATGCAATTTAGGTGATTGTGGATCGATTGACAAAGATCGCCCATTTTCTACCAATATGGATGACATACCAAATGGAACAATTTACTACTATATACATCCAAGAAATAGTCAGATACCATGAAGATCCATTTCTAGAGCACATCATCTCGAAACATAAAGTGCACGACTTTTCACTGGGCCTACAAGGTACTTTTTTGTCATCTGGAAGAGTTTGATCTTTGAGGTATGAAATGATTGGATTCATTCATCGATGAGCTTCCTCTATCTATATCTTCCCTCATTTGGCTTCAATAGAAAGCTTTAGCAAGTACTCATTGGGCATATTCTTTAAGAGCTTGGAGTCTTTGTTGATTGCCAACTTGGAAAAAAACGTCTACATTGGTGTTGTTGGCTTGAGGATCTAGATGAGCTCAGATTTTTCAAAGTGGAAGGTTCATCACTTGTCCAAGTATGCATCCTTGTTCTTTTCCCTAACCATGAAGCTACCATTCACTAGATTCACCAACAATTAGGGGTCACTGCTAATGGATAGTTTTTTTTACCTGCATCTCTTGCAAGTTTTATTCCAACCAGAAAGGACTCATTCATCAACATTGTTTGAGGCTATAAAGTTTATATCCAACCTACCTCATCATATAATCGATGAACGAATAGGTACCAGATGGGATGTACAAGAGCTTCCACGGTTACATCTATTTTAGGATATGTAAGGTTACCTCCTCATACGAATTTGAAGTATGTGGCTAAATTGCAATGTATTTAATTTTTCATACAATTGTTGATTTTATGTGCATCATTTACTATTCTATCATAAAAAAATCATACTTTTGTATCGGGAGAAGTGGATGGGTGGTGGACGTCTAGATGACTGTGTCTGAATTGACAGAAATAGATATTGATCGTATAGTGGACATTCGAGTGAACTGTCCGATAAAATCAGAAGGAGATATCGGATGAACTAGCGGACTTCCAGATGACCATGTCCAAATTGGCATAGAATTTCAGAACCTGCACATGGACGAACAATGTTGAATGCGGATGTTCGATACATCGCGATTTCAGTTTTTAAAAAGGTGATTTAGACCTCATTTCCCCATCTCTCTTTTATTTCTCTCCTTCTCCAACATCAATCCACTCCAAATCTCTCCATTTTCATCTTCAACCTTCAAAATACTCTCTTAAATTCAAAAACCCGTCGCTTTCCAACTTCAAATCCATCAAAGTCCTTAAATTTCATCCATCAAAACCACAAAATCACTCACCCATTTGGGAAGTCTAAACCTTATGTTTGAATTTTTTACTTTCAAATATTTCAACCAAACTTCCAACATGCCTAGGACCAAAATGTCGGGTAAGAGACCAAGGAAGATGTAGAGGCTGCCAAATCCTTCATCGAATGAAGAACCCAAGGTGCCAAAAACTCTTTTGAAAAATCAATAATTCTCATCGGTAATAACATTGATTTTTCCGATTTTACTATTGGGGCCCCTACATTTCACATTGAAGAATATTTTAAGACTATGGATTGGGTATTGATAGCCACTTTGGAAGAAAATGAACATTTTAATCTTATGAAAGATTTTTACAAAATATGATTTTTAATCCAAGTTCGGGTAGTATTTACTTAAAAGGCAAACATATTACTATCACCAAAACCCCTCTCCAAACTATACTTGAGATTGCCGAATGTGAAAACCAAATTTTATACACAAGGCCCACCCTACTTTTGAAGTATATAATCCAATTTTAGCATGTTGTAGAGTTATGGGGATTTTTTTTTTGAAAATCTTACCAAGCTTTGTGCAAATCTACTCATTCTACCTTGCAAAGTGTTACAAAATATCATTGTCCATATTATTCTCCCTCAAAAAGGTCACTAAGATGAAGTGAATAACTTCGATCTCGTTCTTCTTGATTCTTTTTTGGTCGGGTGAAAATCGAATTTTCCAACCATCATACTTAGACATATGAAAATTGTCCATTCCACGAGACACATCAAAGTCTTACCTTACAACATGCTACTCACCAAAATCTTTAAACACTTTGATGTACCTTTGAATGGTGAGATTCTCGATTCACTTCATCCCACGGACACTATCAACATTGAAACTCTCAAATGCATGAAAATAGTTACGGAACAAGGTCAGTGGATGGCTTGTACTAAGGGCTTCGATCCGAAATTGGATCCTTTGACTTTACCTTTCGAAGGAGATGTAGATGAGGTTGGAGATCATGGCGACGATGCACCACGTGCTCTTACTCCTTCTTATGGCATCTCGAGACCAAGTGCTCATCCTCCTACCGATGATTTCACATTTATCGAGGATCACTATAATCTGCTGAATGGGCGGAGCAACTCACTTATCTCATTCATTGACAGACTTGTGGGGATGCTTTACCAAGTGCTAGCTCAACAAGAGGCACTCCAAATTCAACAAAATGCCTTTTATGCTCGATGTGATACACAGTTTCCTCTGGAGCCTTAGACACTATTTACATTTTATGATTATGCATTGTGGGTTGTTCTAACTTTTTCTCCATCTTCAACATTTCATAAACTTATGGTTTCATATGTTTATGCTATGAATGTGATATCTTTGAGCTTGCTTTTACATCGATTGGCATTATGTGTTTTCTTAAGGGGGAGTTGTATTTCCTATGGTTGCGTTGAATGTTTGTGATCATATATGCTACACCCTTGCTCTTATATGCTATCTTTTTACTTATATCAAAAGAGAGAAATGAGATAGACAATATGCTTGATTTAAGATAGAATTGAGATAGATGATATGCCTTGAATGAAATATGCCTTAAGATAGATCAAAATATTTGATATCAAACATTTGAAATCATCTATATGCTTTGAATGAATGGCTATTGATTTGTAAAAGATATGGGAAATACATGAATTACATGTTAAAACTAAGATTTATATTCCTTATGAATTGTTTTGAGTTTACTTTGCAAGGTTGACTTTATTCTTAGTATTTTGATCAAAAAAACAAGTTAATCTTGTTATCTAGCAATTGAATTCAAGTGACTATAGCATTGAATGTTAAATTGATCGATTGTGGGCAAAAAGATCGTTATCATGACTATAACATTACAAATCGGATTCACAATGAAGATTGAGATTGAAGTCAAAGCATTCAAGTCAAATCATTCAAGACCAGAGCCTAAAAGTCAAATGTCAAGGATAGATCATAGAGTAGACGTTCTTATTCATTTATAAAGGTATAAATGCTTCAATCCTTAGCAACAAATGATTAAGCTCCAAAAATATATTTATACACAAAAAGCTATTTTAATAATCACTTGCATAAAATGTTTCAATTGAAGGTAAGATTTTCAAAATTGATATTTAAACTTAGACCATATTTTAAAATATCACTTACCTTGAAAAATAAGTTGAAAATGCCTTGCAAAAGTCTAATTTTTTCTAATCATTCAACTCAAAACAATCAAAAGAAAAATGTGCCATGCCAACGTCCGGTTCATGCAATAGTCTTATTATTTTACGGTTCTAATTTTTGATGCATAACGGCTATTTTTGCATGTTTGGACATGATTGCCAACATCCAAATCCTTGTCCGATTTCAGAGACTATTTTGCTCTTTGGACTCTATATATACATCCAACTTTTGCATTCATTGCAATATTCTTTAAGAGCATTAAAATGATTTTTTTTTTTAACTATTTGAATCTACATTTTATTTATTCCATCAACTTGTTCACTTTGAAAACTTTTGATTGTTGAATCAATTTTTGAAATAATCTTTTTCATCAAAATTTTCTTATCTAACACTCGAGCTATCATTTATTACAATTTATTGAAGTGTTAAACTTTCCCAATGCTGAATTGATTTGTATCATTTATTAAGAGAAGTTTCAATTGTAAAATTATTCTTCATATTTGTGAGTCATATTAGGGTCCCATAAAACTCAATATTATATAAGGATCAGTATTCATTGTTTGTAAGTTATCGGAAGCATTGTAAGTGGATTGCACCATAGTTCAATCAATATATTAAAAAGACTTTGCTCGTGATGGAGAGTTTGGTAACGGATGACGTAGATCATTAATTTGGATCGAACCTCTACAATTATATCGTTCGTATCCTCTCTTCCTTTTTCCTTGTCGTTTTTATATTTGCATCATTTGATTAATCTATTGATTCTTAACTTGCTTAAATTTAGATTAATTGTTAGAAAAAGTTTTAAAAATCATTTCACCCCTTCTTGATTAGTTATTCTTGGACTATCGTTCCTTGTCCATGCCTTGGCGAGGCTGCCTAGCTTCACATTTGCCATCTTCTAGCACCTCTTCTGATCTCTAAGAAAGTCATGCTACATTGCCTCTATGAGGCTGATTTTGTTACCTCGAATGTTGTTGTCATCCAGTCGATGCTGAAGAGTGATCTCTTCTCCTAGGTTGCTGAGGGTTCTGTTGACTCTCATTGGCTTAGTTTCTCTTGTTTGCCAAGCTCTTAATTGTAGGAAATTCGTTTCAATTTTGAATACTGGATTTACACTTGGATATCGGATTTGTGGAATATATATAATAAATGCAATTGGTTCTATAACTTTAACGCAGTAGCAGATTCTACTATATGTCAAAACGCAGAAAAACATAACAAGTAACATAAGCAGAACTACAATATGTTGTAATATGCAGAACTACAAAATTTAAATAACAGGAAACTTTTAACCCTAGGCCTGCGTTGAACACAGTTTCCTTAAAACAGATTCACCCCCTCACCGTACGTGCTTGAGGTATGGTATGAGCGTCTGCTTCCCAGGATACAACGGAAAAATTAGCAAAATCCGAGCACAACGGACTT
>CAIGRO010228971.1:0-11949 GCA_903798355.1 Fraxinus baroniana | reverse complement strand
TGGAATGATTATAAAAAATAAAAAAAATAAAAATTTTACAGGGGCAGGGGCGCCCCTGCGCCATACCGACCGTTGGGGGTCGGTTTTTGACCGTTTGGGTCTATTTTTGGTGGCTTCTATGTCATTGCATGATTGAACTATTGAACTAGGTTAGCCTGAGTTATAGTGTCTGCATTGTGATATTTATTTCCCAACACTATCTATTTATAAAAATGTTTCAAGCATGCAAGAAGACGTATTTAAAATATAATAGTTTAAATTTTTGGACGAGTTGCAATTTCACAGTATGCAAAAAGACAAAGGGAGTAGAAGCAGTACGTACACAAAGGCATACATGTAATGCCATTTGGCGGTGACCGAAACATTCACCGGCGGCAGCGTCGGCACTAGTGTTATCGGAACTATCTTTGTCTGCTTATCAACTCCGACGAGTATAGCTGCCACAAGTGTCAGTCCCAAAGACAAAAACCTCAAAACAAAATCCCAACTCCTCATTCTTCTTTTATTAGCCACCGCCACTTCCTTCCCTCCGCCGTAGCCACCGCCCTTTCTTGCACTTTGAACTTCCATATGGGAAAATGGGACCTCTCACTCTCTCCTGTCTTGTGCGGTGGGGTTGGGGGAGTTATAATTAATAGATGAAAGTGGATATGGTTGGCAAAAGACGTGGGAGCGTGGTGAATTGTTATCGCACATGGCATTCAAATTTAGGGTTTTTAACTTCTCACAAGTGCACGTAAACTTCGGTAGTCGATGAGTGCACGTAGAGTCTGTAGTCTACGTGCACTTAATTGTTTTGTCGCAGAGACTGGGAGATTATGCTATTTGTCATTTTTGTATAGCTAAATAAGTACTTAACCACTAAAAGAGTTAATAAGCGGCATAAAATTAAAAATACAAGACGATAAGTAAATAAAGTTGAGTTAATTTCGATAGCGAAAAGGCTAAGTACGATAGGTTATTCATAATTAAGTGCAAGTAACTAATTCGTCGATAATCATACTTCTGATCATGTGTTAATTTAATGTACTAAACACAAATGCTAGCAATAAATCATCATTAAAACGTTGATTATAATGACATGTTTGGTAAGACAAGTACGAAAAAAAAACATTTGACAACGTTGAAATTTAATTCAAAGTGTCTAATCTATTTGGAACTAAATGCCAAACACGTCGTGAATAAATTAGTTTGTATATTATTTTTCAATTTAATTCAAAGCGTCTAAACTTTGATTGTTGGAAAATTTATTTATTTATAAGTAAAGGTTACTTTTTATGTTATTTTCACAATAAATGCCTTACTTATGTTTAACTTTGATTTAAAAAAATCTACTTATTTTATATCTTTTTTTTTATTTATTTACATAAATTTTGTGCATAACTTACTTTTCTCATATATTTAAGTTACAATAAATATTATGTTTTATAAGTAACATCAAAAGACGTAATTTACTTATTTTTAACTTTGATAAATAAAGAAAGTTATTTATTCACATATAACCAAATTGTTGGGGGAAAATCTTGTATAAGCCCATCTCGCTGGTTAGATTAATTTAGTAAGTGCGACTAAGGGATGATAATCTACTTGAGGTAATATATTTTGGATATTGTAATCATCAAACGCTCAAAACTATCTTATACAATATTTTGTATGTTATTTTATACAATATTGTCTAATATGACGGACCAAACACACAATCAAATGTTTTCTATTTAAGTTTATTTTTGTAAGTAGGTCAACCACATTTAATACACAATCACTCTCTACCTTTCTAATTTGAATTTATTAAAGGTTAACAAGTTGTCATATAAAAAGATGACAATAATTTTGGAAAGTTTAACGAAATTTTGTTTGACCTTATTGGGGAGTTTTTGTTTTAAACAAAGACTTCAATTTTGGATAATGCCAATGCTATTTATAATGAAGATTACTGATAGTCGTCATATATGACATACATGTGACGATTTACTATTTGATGTACAAGACAATAAAAAAATTACCATATTAATGCATCAAATGACAAATTGTCATGTGTAGACTACCGGTAATCTTGATCAGGGCGTAAATGGAAGAACTCGATCTCAAAAATTATTCGTCCGGCTCCCCTTTTTGCATAATGGTGAAATGTCATTTCAGAGCATGTTTGGCTCAACTTTAAAAAGTTTACTTATGAGTAAATACGTAAATTTAACCTAAACCTTGTAACAATTCATGTGATTTTTTTATTAAAAAGTAAAAGATTTATTCAAATATAACTTTCGTTTAATAATTAATTTCATAAAATCTGAAGTATCTTCTTCGTTGATTATTTCATTTTCTCTCTTCTTTCTTGCCCCACGTCTTTATCCTGATTGATACATTCATGCCTAAATGAAGCAAGAAGAAGTCAAGAAATTCAATTATTCAATAATATTTGACAGTTTAATAGTATACTATGAATCCTTTCACAATATTATGCTAACCCGTGTTAGAGTTTGTCATTATATAACAGTGATTCAACTATTATTAGTATTATAGTAGTTAACCAGCTAACACCAATTTTTATATTTAAAAAAAAAAGAATATTAATTTATGCATATTTTTATAATCGAGAGATAATATAAGTAAATCAACTTGTCTTTGAAAATTTTAATTTTTTAAATATGTAATTTAACAAAACAAGCTAATTATTTTTTTTCTTGTTAGATACCATTCGATTCCCTCTATTGAACGTATAGACTATAATAAAACCCTCTTGCTTTTTATGTAATTGGGAAAACGAACATATAACATCAAAGTCTATGTTACCCCTTCGGGGGTGGTCGAATTGGTGGAGCGGGTGAATGCAAAGATCAAGGGTCACGAGTTCGAATCCTCTGCCATCATTTCCTCGGTCGAGCCCGTTGCACCGGACTTGCCTAGTGCAGTTTATCTCTCTTATGTGGTTTACATGCTACTGCACGTGAAACAAGATTTACACAATGCGCACTTATAAGTAGCGGCTGCAATTTCCTACGTCAAAAAAAAAAAAAAAATGTTGCAAATAGTGAAGAAACTAATAGATTCAAATAAAAACAATGTTTACATATGCTGACTCAAAAAAATTATTATATACGATTGAATAAATATAACTGAATTAAAGACGAAAAATTAAAAGTTTACGTCACTTGAACGTTAACGTTACGTCTACACCCTCGCATGTGTACACTTCCAACTTTTCAGAAAGTTTTAATCGAACGTTGAAAAGAATGTTCCTTAAAAAGATAAGCCCTGAATTTTCTCTACCTTAAAAATTAAGTTCCCTCTGACCGTGGAGTACCAAATACCAATCAAATTAATTTGAAGAAAATTATCTTATACAAAAATTAAATAAATAAACAGCTGGTGTATAACGGATATTTTATAATATTATTTTACCTCATAGTCAAAGATACATATGAATGCTTGAGCAAAAAGCAATGAAAACATAACGGTCGTTGATTATACATAGTAGGCATAGAATTCAAAGCATTTCGTTCACACATTTCAAATGGAAACTCAATAATTTTCTTAAAGATTCTAATATTAAACCCATATTTGATAAGGATTAAAATCAAAATTTTAGTAGATTTTGATAAAAATTGATGAAATATATAGTTAAAAAGTTGTAGATCTCATAAAATGTGCAGTTAAAATTAATTGATGACTTCTAAATACATATTTAGTGCATAAACACACACATTAAGTTATTTTATGATTTGCTGTATGATTATTTTCACCTACTTATTTACACAATAAAATATTATTCACGTATACCAAAAAGAAATTCATACTTTTTTAACTACATATTTTTCTAAAAATTATATTCAAAACTCATTTATTTCCAATTAATGAGAATCAAACAGGTTCTTAGTACGTGTTGAATACGACTAAATATTTTTTGTGTTTCTATCCAATTATGCCGAAACCATTAGATTGGGAAATGCAACATATATAGTATTTGTTTGATTTTCATTATTTTCGAAATATAATTTCTCTCTACTTTTCAACTACATATTTTTTAATAAAATAATATTAAACGTAAATCCAATTTTTTCCCTTATTTTTAATCAAACATTATCTGTTAACCTACTATTCCAAAATATATTATTATATTATAATGTGCTCGGAGAGGCTCACAGTCGAGTATTTCAACTATGGTAGGCTCAAGAAAATGAACATTTGGCGTGCGGAAATTTCCAACCAAACTTAGTCAAAAGCATATCCATTTTCTCTATATATGTTTCGAATTCTTGTGTATAGTATATCTTCAACTACACCTATAATATTCAACAAAACATAGCTAGAGAGATGGCTTCAGAATCCTACAAGACTGCTCCGGAAACTACCACGTCGTGGGAGAAGGAGGAGGATCGGCCGCGGGTAGCACCGCCACGACCGCCACCGCAGTCGAGAGCCTCGGCAGCCTACTTTGCATTGGTTGATGTGATTTTGAGATTCCTACTGTTTGCTTCAGCTTTGGCTGCTGTTTTGGTTATGGTTACTAGTAAGCAAACTGAAATAGTTCCAATACCAGTTTACCCATACCTGGCTCCTGCCTCTGCTAAGTTCAATCATTCACCAGCTTTCATGTAAGTTCTCTCTCTCATTATATAAATCCAATATCTGATTTTTAAATAGTAAATATTTGTTATTTTTTTTTTTTTTTTTTGTAGTTTATGAACTCTTGAGCCATTTACTTCATCAACTTTTATTAATCTACTAAAATTTTCATCAAAAGTTTCGTCAAACAACCAAGGAATTTCTAATCATGTTTCTCAAATTTTTTTAAAATAAAAATTATTGAAAGTATAAACAACTAGAATCTTTTTTCCTTTATTTTTGGAATATTTTTTTAGTTTTCGAATGGTATTGATTTCGTATACAAAAAGCTAGCGTTTAGTCAAAGTTTTGAAATTAAATATTAAAAAGTTTAAATTATAAATAGCAGTGAATAAAGAAATAATTATTTTTTACTGTAAAATAGGGATTACTAAATAAATTACTTACTTATTTTCTACTTTGAGCAACAAAAATTTTGTATTTTAGAGTGTGTTTGGTACACATTAAAATGAGAGAATGCATTTTTTTGAAGTGATGTGATGGGGAATGTGTGGTTGAAAAAGAAGGAAAAATTATTGATGTGATGGAAAATATTATTTTATTGAAGAATGTGTGGTTGAAAATGAGTAGAAGAATGTATTAAAATGAGAGAATGCATTTTTTTGAAATGATGTGATGAGAAATATGTGGTTGAAAAAGAAGGAAATGTTATTGATGTGATGAAAAATATTATTTTATCGAAGAATGTGTGGTTCAAAATGAGTAGAAGAATGAGAATGAGAAAAATAATGTGAGACAAACATGAGCTAATCATAATTAAACTTTTTAAGCTTAGCCAAACATGCACCATAATAAGATTACAAATTTATTAATAACTTTGATCATGATTATTGAGCTAATTCGATCCATATTGAAAATCCCATATGCAGATACTTTGTAGCAGCACTTTCTGCTGTGGGCATTTACAGTATTATTACCTGTCTCTTCTCCTTGTTTGCCCTCTTGAGGCCTGGTAGCTGTCCAAAAGTGATGTCTCATTTTGTCATATTCGATGTGGTAAGTTCAGAGTTTGGTTCGATTTGGTCCGATTCTTTTTTTGAGACTATGTGACTTAAAAATTAAAATGAGCTAACCCATCTCGACAATGTTCGTGCAGCTTTTCTTGGGAGTAGTAGCAGCTGCAACTGGAACAGCAGGCGGAGTTGCTTATATAGGTTTAAAAGGCAATTCTCACACTGGATGGAGAAAGATTTGTAATATCTACGGCGATTTCTGTAGGCATATCGGAGCTTCTGTTGCAGTGTCACTGATCGCTACTATTTTGTTGGCATTGCTCGTTTTGTTCTCGATTTCCTCCCTCTCCAAGAAAATCCCCAGATAGAGGAATCACTGGTACTCATCAGTCGAATGTGTTAAAGTATGTTTGAAATGTAATATCAGTTACAATTGAGTGAGGTTTTAATTTTTTATTTTCTTCGTAATGTTGTCTAATACAATAGAATTCGACGTTAGTATCTTGTGAAAAGTATGTAACAGTTTGATGAAACATTCATATTGTATTCAGTTTGTAGGGATATTGTATCTTGTATTTAGTATTGTAGGCTTTCAGGGTTCAATTTCAATTTCAATTATTAAATGCATAGTTGATTATAAAATCGGTTCAGATCAGATAGTTTGACTGGAAAACCAGTTGGTGGACCGGTCTCATTCACACAATTTGACCGTGAATCCAAGGCTTCTAGTAGGGCCTTTTGATAATCCTCATTTTTCCTGGAAGCAGGAAAAAATTTTCTCTTTGTGGTACACGTACACACTCTCCATGAAATTGTTTTCCCACCTTTTAGGTTGGTTTTCATTTTCCAACTTTTTTTTTGGGCAATTGAAATTTTTTTTAGACACAGTAGTAAAAAAAAATTATCACTTTTATTGACAATTTCCTTGCTAAACAAAGTCAAACGAATGATATTCGATATTTTAATTTTTTTTTATTATTTTTTGGCAATTGAAACAAATTTTAGACCCAATGATAAAAGAAATTATCACTTTAATGAATAATTTTCATGAAAAATAAAGTCAAACGGATGCCAGACTTTCAGCACACCAGCACCCCTCCAATAGGGGGCGCCGCTTGGCGTTTAAATCACCAATGTAGTCACCAATATTTTAGAGTAATCATTTTTCATCTTTACAATCAAACGGACCCTTATTAGATAGATATGTCCAATTTTGCAATTACATTAAAAAGGGGAAAAAGCACGCATTTATAACATAATTGCAAAAATCGTAAATTTCTAAAATTTTAAAAAAAAAAATCCTAAAATAACCCACTAAACACCCCTTCCATATCAAATTAAAAGCACAAAAGAATATCAAAATCAAGATGTTCATGAACGAATGGTGGTACAGATTTCCGCCTCGAGCCTGAAAAATTATATATCTAGTTGCAATGATAGTGCAAATTTGGTTTTGTGGTATTGGCCACAGATGTGATGGAAATAGGTGGTGGTGATGGTGACGATGACGATGACGGGGAATAGCGACTGGTTCGACTATAGATCTGTAATTTTCAAAATGGGGTATCTTTTTATTTTACTCGTTGATTTATGATAATTTTTCCGATATAAGGTGGTGGCGGCAAGTGATGCATGCACAATAATTTAGGAAGGTGGCGGCAGCTATGATGATGATGGTAGTGCATGGGTTAATAAATTCCAAACATTTGTGGATTTAACCTACAAAAGTCAAATACGATATAAAGTGAGTAGAATTTCCACAATTATACTTATCAAATGTCGATTACTTCTCAATTTGTTGAATTAGAACGTCGGAGAATTTTAGGGATTGTAGACTCCATTTTGTAAATGCAATAACACCCAAATTGTTTGGGAAAAATGATGAGTTTTCGGTGAATTTAAGCCCCCGTTTGGCCTCCATTATTTACAATTATGTTTTTTATAATAGTATTTTTTTGAAAAATGTGTTGTTGAAAATAAAGAAAAAATTTCAATTTACGCGTAATATTATTTTATGAAAAATTGTGTTGTTGAAAATAAAAGAATAAAAAATAATTTTTTTGGATAACGTGGGCCAAACGGGGGCTAAATTTCCAGTAAATTCTCTAAATTATTTTATTTTTTATTTTTTTTGAATCAGGTATATTTCAATCTTAATTGGAGCCTAGTAAATCCGAATCCCTAGTCATAGTCTCAAAATATCTAATTTGAAAATTCTGAAAAATGTAAATAGATAAATATTATTATACACGTCAAAAGTCTATCTTTATAGTTTTTCATTAAAAAGTTATGTATTGAAAAAATACATTATATATCCCAATTTATTTTATTTTATTTTTTTAACATCAATAAATTTCAATCTGGAGAAAAATAATAATTTTGGAGCCTAATTTTCACTTTATAAATTCGGGGATTTTACTTGAAGGGTGTTTGGTGGGGATTAAAATTAAATTTTAAATGGATTGTGACATAATTTTTTGAAATGTGTGGTCAAAAAAATGTGTGACACATAAAAAATATAATTGATATTAATTGTTTGACTTTGATTTAGATTAAAACCTGATTTTATTCCGATCCAAGCATGCACTTAGTATATTATGATAAAAGTTTTTGAAATGTCTGGTTGAAAAGTTGTAGGACCCATAAAAAATTTAGTTAATATCGATTGTTTGACTTAAATTAAAATCAGAAAATCCGATTTAATCCGGATCAAACAGGGGCTTGGACTGACTTGTATTATAAGCTACAGCAAGTTTACAATAATTCAGATTATGTTGTCCCCTTCTTGAAATTATTGCATGTTTTGTATTGTTTTGACTTGTTTTTGTTCATTTTTCTGATTATTGCATGTTTTGTATTGTTTTGACTATCTAAATTTTACTTACGAAATGTTGTATTCGACGGAAATTGTTCAAATTTTAGTTAATTTATCATATAAATCCCATCAAAACATGCTCCGCTTCAAAATTTTCAATTATAAAATTGGATATGAGAAGATTATATGATTATTTAACACAAATTTGCACAATTTTTGTACATTGAAAACTGATTGTGCAACTGACAATAAATTAAGGCTGAGAGCATGTTTGGTAACAATTAAAATTGAAAATATGGTCGTTATTGGGTCTCATCCGTCTAATAAAATTAAACAATAACGGCTAGTTTTCAATTTTAATCCGATTTTAATCTCTACCAAACAAGCTCTGAAGATCAATTTACTACCGAGCCAATGTGTTGTAAACAAATATTGCAATATTCCGTTTAATTTAAGGTTGAATGCTTAAATCTATTATCATCGCTCATTTCAATTCACTATTATATAATCTTGAACACCGAAATCAACAATAAATTTTAACATAAAATTAATTCCCATAGGTTTATCTCATTTTCACTTATTCGTGAAATGTATTAGTTGATATATTGTAGTGTTGTAAGTCTTAACTTTTAAGGTAAATGTGTCGAGTTTGATACCGTGTTAAATTTAATTTTAAGTATCTTGGACAAGAAGAACTTGATAAACAATCTCTATCATTAGGTATCATTTTAGTATCCTAATTATTAATTGGATAGTTGTTATTTTACCTAAACACATTATAGAGTGTGTTTGTTTTAAATTTTTTTCTCTTTTATTTTCAACTACACATTCTTCAATAAAATAATATTACATGTAAATTCAAAATTTTTTTTTAACCACACATTCTCTTTCAAATCACTATTCCAAAATGCATTTTTGGCTAAAATTGGGACTCAAACAAGCTCATAATAATATGATTAAAATATATATAATATTATTTTATCAGGTCAATATAAGCCCTTGTTTGGCCCCCATTAAAATTATAATTCATTTTTTCTCTTCTTATTAACAACATATTCTCCAATAAAATAATATTACACATGAACTCAAAACTTCTTCTTTTTTATCAATCACACATTTAAAAAAATAATAATAATAAAAAAAAAATAATAATATATATTTTTTAAATAATGGGGCCAAACGGTGGCTAAGTTTACCTAACTTAATAACCCAATTTTTACAAGGTTCAAATGGCTTGTGAAAACTTGGAGCGTCCGATTTTTCGTTTTCCCATTTTCAAAAAATAAATCAGATTTTCTCCGGACATTCTTGAACATGCCAATATATGATAAATTAATGAAAATATTTTTGTGATCATTTTATTATTTCTGTAATTTAGTATATGGGGCAAGCTCTTGTGACCATAAGCCACGATGATTAAAAAAAGATATAATAAATACAAAAACAAAATAATGAAATGGTTCGCCTCAATAAAAATGCTAAAATTGTAATGGAGTTTATTAGGCATTCGAGAAAAGGAGATCGTTGTTCTCTCCTTATTTTAAAGGGTTGTTTGATAAAAAAATTGATAAAAGTTAATATAATGCATGTTTAAAAAGTAAATAAAAATTGTAAATACCATAAAAGGACAATTATTCTTGCGCCGGCTCAAAGCCAAGCCAAGAAACAGGGCGCCACATTGGCGCCCCCCTATTGGAGGGGGGCTAGCTCCAACAGGGGGCACCGACGCCATGTTTTTTGGCTTGGCTTTGAGCCGGGCCCAGTAGCAAGGTTCTACCATAAAATACGTAATTAAAATTGAAATTTGACAGATTAAAAAGCTGACAAAATTTTATCAAATAAATGTAAATTCCTTTTGCAAAATGTGAAATTTGATCAAAATCGAGTGCTATATATAAAAGTATGCTAGACTCCATGAATAGAAGTTTAATTTTGTTGTTCGAGAATTTCTCCACTGAATATTGAGAGTTGAGAGTACAAATACAAGAAAGTAACATTGTTACTTTTAAATTTTAATCAATGCTCCCTCAACTATATGCAGCCTTCCTGAAAATGTTTAATTATTCAAACACCATCAATTATCAAATGCATTTCCATTTATTTAGACAATATAAGAAATGCGATGAAATTTTTGCCACGCTTGTTCAAGTAAAGTTAATTTCAATCATGTGTTTTTATCACACCACTAAGTTGATGAAATGTGTAATTGAAAAAATTGTAAATCTCATAAAATGTGTGATTAAACTTAATTATTAGCTTGAGAATAAAATCATATTTTAATCTATACCAAACGAGACACTGTGCCCACATTTGATTTCCATTATTTTCAAACTTTTTTTCTACACGATCATTTTCAATACATTCATACAATAAAATATTATGTACGTAAATCTGTTTATAATTTCGGCCTGATACTGCGAGGCGCAACCTGGTCGCGATTTTTCCTCTCTACTCCCTTTTTTGCATTTTATTCCAACTACAACTCTACTATTAGGGTTTGGACATCCTCTATATGTTTGTTGACTCTTCATTACGATCAATTAATATAAATACAGTCATGTATTTATATTCAACAGTCACAATTCATTTTTATATATTTATAATTTAAATCTTTTATAAACACTTATCAAACATGGTTTAAGACGAATTACAACGATAATTTATTCACGTAGCTAACTATATCACTGGGAATAAGATTGTATTTCGTAATTGATATGAAAATGGACACATATTTTATATCGATAAATTTAGGGTCAACTATATTTAATTATTTTGGTTACTTGGAACCGTTCAAATATTCCGTACAAATATATATTTTACAAGAAAATCTCATATATGCAGAGATCTCAATATCTAGAAATTTGGCAGCACTTCTCAATATATGTTTGGTCCAAATCTAAAAAGAGTGGCAGTCAAGCAAGCAATCCACACACAATTAAGGCTCTGATTGTTTCGAATTAAAATCAGATTTTAATTTTAATCAAAGTTAAATAATTAATATTAATTACATCCTCCATAGGTCCCATAACTTTTATACCACGTATTTCGAAAATTTATATCATAATCTACTAAAAAATTAATTTTAATCCTCACCAAACACCTACTGAGTTGATATAAGAAAAAAAAAAAATCTTTTATTAGAAGTCATTGAAATGCTCAATTTTTCTTTATATAGAATCAAGAAAATGCTCAATATGAGATGAACGAGAAGCTACGATTCTACCTAGTAAATTAATAATTAAAGGGTGTTTTTCAAGAAAAAAGCATGATGCTCATTAAGCTAGACTCGTCGTGAACCTTCTAACTTTGAAATGTCGAGTAAATTTTATTTTATTTTTTTATAACTTGTTTATTAAAAAGTCTTTATTTTTTTCACAATATGCTAACTTATTTAAAAGTACTATTTTAATGTTTCTTTAGTACTATAATATGAAATCCATAAATCAATATGCAAAGATGAATGTTTAGTCCAATGAGATTCGATGTACACGATCTCAACACGGTGGCTACTTCAAGTCTAGAGGCGAAGGGACAAACAAATGTGTTAGTCTCAATATA
>CAIGRO010228962.1:0-11092 GCA_903798355.1 Fraxinus baroniana | reverse complement strand
AGAGGATGAATAAAGATATTTGTAAAGAAAAATATCTACCCAATTGATTACCCCCTCACATGCACGCGGGTCCCGCGTGAATTAAAAAAGCCCAAGATGTGGTCCCCACCTCCTATTGTAAGTAGTCGGTAAAAGATTATATAAAAAAATTCGGTACATGTAGCATCGTCCTCAGAGAATTAAAGCACGTGATTACAAACTATGGTGCCGAGCTCAAATCCCTCATCGTCTAGAACCAGCCAAAAGGCGAAATACACATTATCTACCCATATGACACAATAAAATTGATCATTTTCAAATTAAGAATAGAAATTCCCTTTTCCATTTTCAAGAAGATGATGCTTTGTTTTAGAGAAAACATGTTAATGTTCGATTAAGTAATAGCGGTTCGAATTTTTGGAAGTACGAAAGAGGAAGGAAAGATGTTGTAAAAATGTTCCAAATACTGGAAGCAAAATGGGAGGAGAAGAAATGATTGTGAAACATATTATTGTTGAATGAAAATACAACATGATTATTCTTAACTCTTATAATGCTATACAGTTGTAATATTAATCAATTAAAAGGTGATCATTATGTAAATGTGACTATGACTACCCAGTCAAAATAAATATCATTACATAATCTTAAGTAGCAGTTTTGAGCAATATGGTCCTATTTGGGATAAAATAATTGATCTTAGGTTTTGTTATGTATTATCAAGAACCAAAGGGAAAAATAATGTAATGATTTGTTGAAAGATTATAATGTACTAAGAGTTCTATGTTTATGAAATATGTACGTAGTTGTATTCTCCAACAAGGGCGGAGCTAGGATTTTGGATTGAAAAGCTCATTTTTGTTGATCGTCGACGATATAGCTGTAGCTAGCAAAAATATGATGACAATTGAAGAAAATAATAAAACTATATATTTTTTAAAAACTTTGCTAAAAAAATATAAAGTAATCAGTTTTGTGATATTCGCAATAAAAATATAAATAAGATCGTAAAGAAAACAAGAAAGGAATTGACAACATTTTATATAAACAAATCAAAATTTGTTATAAGAAACCCTAATAATTGAAAATTTGAGAAAATAAATGAAAATTATTGTTCTCCATGTACATAAAGTTAAAAATAAAGTAAAAACAACATACAAAAAAATCAATTATGGAATATGTAAGTGGAGAAAAATATCTTTATACTTGAGTTAACTAAAATAAATTTAAAAAATAAAAAATAAAAACTCATTACCATTATTAGAATTGTCTTCTACTGAACATTTTGTAAAACATGCTCAATAAATAATCATGCATTCAACTGATTATTGCCAATTTTGGCGCATTAAAAAAGGAAAGAATTTTCACTTTTCTTTCGGAATTTGGAATTGAAAATAAATGATATTTTTAGGTTTGAAAGATTACGTCAAGTATAGTGTTTTGCCAACTTTACCTGTTGAAAAGTTAGCACGTGCATCTCGTGTTACGAAAATGTAATACTAAAGTTAATAGAATTATGTAAAAATGATGAAATTCAAATGGAAAATAAAGTTGAGAAGTACCATTTTAAACGTAGGGATGGATTTTCTAAAAACACGAACGTTTAGGGACTAATTCCCAAATTTTTCAAAGGAAAAGACAAAAACTATATTGTGATTGGGAGGATCTGAATCAATGCCAATTAATAAGTTTTAAACAAAGGTTATAACCATATTCCAACTCATTAGCTACATTTTTTGTTTTTATTTTCTTATATTTTCAAATCAAAAAATTAAAACAAAAATGGGACTTGGCTGGTCCCCTCTGTATTTTCTTCAATATATTAAATTTTTAGATGAAATTGTATAATGATATAATCAAATGAATACCTTTCTAGAAAAACCACTGGAGAGTTCACTAAAGCGAAACAGTGACTGCATAGGGGATTTGAACCATTAACATCTAATCAACCAAGTAAATTGAGAGAGAGAGAGAGAGAGAGAGAGATGCAACTAAACATCTTATTGAGATTTAATAATTATTTATCTTGTTTATATCAAATTTTTGTTCAATAAAATATCAAAGTGAAATTATTTCATAGAAGTCACGTAATATTTTTTCTTTTTTATGAAGAAAATCCACTTTGATTCTTGAATAATCGACATCGATTATGTTTATACCATAATACTAGATTCCCTTTTCATGTTGAAATAATAACGAAACAATCCGTCGACTTCCTTAGCGGAGCAAGGTAGCCGCTGCTACTTCAATGAATAATGAAACATCTGCAAGAAGATGCTCGGGTTATCTTCCCCGTTGTACTTTCGGTGTGAGAATTAGTGATTGAGTTTGATAACATATGACTTAAAAAAAAAAAAAAAAGAGAGAAAGTCAGAAAGATATTATGAGAAAGATGATCCATATTCCTAACAAGCCTTTGGAGTATTTATAGATACTTGGTGTTATGTAATCGCTAAGCGGTTATTATAACACATCCACTCACTAGGTGGTTTTTATTCACATACTGAGTGGTCAACTTTCACCCACTAAACATTTAATAGCATGATAACCGTCAGGCGGTTGGAAGTCATGGTGGTCAGTCTACCACAGCGGCTTTCGATCTAGTTTAGTGGTAGTCGAGCTAGCATAGCGGCACTCGAGCGAATGTCTTCACTTGATTGGCCATTGTAGTTCATTATTTATATTACATAGCATCACCTATTAAAAATATACGTTATTATAATTATAATTTTATGTTCAGACAAAATTCCTTGAGATCTTTCTCGTTCACATCATAAAACCTTTTTTTTCCTTCGAACATGCGTAACTCAACAAATGTCTCTTAAAAGTCCTACAAACCCAAGTTCTAGCACTAATATGATATGTCTTTTGAGCCACTCACGGCACAATTGTGTTGTGAAAGAGACATGTTAAGTACACTCCACTCTCTTCTTTTTCACTTCCATCATGTCCTTTCTTGAATAGGAATCGCAGAATATTTCATCGCAATCCCGGCACATTAGTCAAGGATTGAACACTTCTATCGTGTCCTTTCTTGTATAGGAATCGAAAAATATTTCGTCGCAATCCCGGCTCATTAGTCAAGGATTGAAGTGGAGACGATCTTCCATGTAATGGAACGAGGCGTGTAAAATGAACTCCACGATAGGGATGGCAAAATGCTCTGCGATCTTGTATCGCCACAATTGGGGCAAGGATCCCAATTAGTCGGAAAATATGGTCTCCACTCCAACTCTTATTATAATTTGTAATTTTACTTTTATTTTATGTTCAAGTTTAAATTTTTTATCCCTTCCTGCCACGTTGTCATCTCTATTCCCAGATCTTATTATAATTTGTAATTTTACTTTTATTTTATGTTCAAGTTTAAATTTTTTATCCCTTCCTGCCACGTTGTCATCTCTATTCCCAGAGTTAATTGCAAGAAGTTCAAAAGCATAAAGATGCATTTTATCACTTCATAGATCATTTTTCCAATTCATATCATTCTTGAAATTTCTATTCAATTGCTATTATTCAGCAGTCGAGTACACGAATTCTTAAAACATCTCAATATCAATAACAATAACAAGAAACTTCATAAATTATGAGTCGAGTACACGAATACTTTTTTCGATCTCAATATCAGTAACATTTTGCCAAAACAACACAACCATTCCTTTGACAACAATGGAAGAATTGAATCCATAGAGTTGATGAAAAACTAAGCACAGACTGACAGATATGAGGCATTCTCAAATTTACATATGACAAGTAAGCATTCAGAAAGAAAAAAACATGTGATAGCATAGAGAAACTTATCATCCTATTTGAATATGGCTTACAAGGTAAAAGTGGTATATTGGCCAGAATATGGGTGCATACTAAAAATGCAACCATAAAAAACCCAAAAAAAAAAGAAATAAATAACAGATGTAGCAAAATAATTGTCTTGAACCTCTCTAATCCTTTGGTTTTCCTTTTCAAACAGTGCATTTCAATCCTCTCGAAATATTTAGTATGCAAAGCAGCAGTGTTGCTATATTGCTCTGGCCCTTTGTTTCTCATTCCTTTTGTGGAACTTTGGAGCTGTGAATGAAGATCAACCAGATTTAGAAGCTAACGAGGAAAAGACGGAAGAAGGGTGAAGATATGTAACATAATATGCATATATACCAAGCCCGTTAGCCTCTGAAATTTTCATGATTCTGAGCCTTTTCACAGTGCTGAGAAACATCCTGAACGAAGGAATAAAAATCGACATGTTAGCACTCCATGATGTGAAATATAAGCATGAAATTTGAAGTTTTGCATTATACATTTCCTTCATTTCCATAAAATCAATTGTCGGGCTACAACGTTAGTACTCTCAAGTATAAAATGAGCAAGCAGTGAATTCTACCTAGATAGCAGCAGCTTGTAGTGTCGACTAAGTCTTATATTGATCCCCATGATAAGAAGATTACTCAAGAATTCTTTTGTGAATAGCATCATTTTGAAGTCGTGACTGTAGTGTGGATTAAGTACGTGTGCAAGAGCTTGTTATTCACTGTAAATGTATTAGAAAAAAAGACTTAACACTTCTTAGAGCATCAATTTCTGCAGTTATTCTTGGTAGTTGAATTAATCAAGTTGTTTTGAGGTTGATATTACTATTCTAGCTCATTATGAAAGATCGTCTGTATATGGAGATGAACCTAAAATATTTTGACATACCCCCATGGAACATCTCCGACTAGCATCCAGTCTCCTTCTTTATCCTCGTAGGTGAGCACAAACTCGGCCGATCCATCCAAAAGCTTAAAAGGTTGTATTGATTGTTCCTTTCCAGCACCTGATCCAAACAACAGAAATACATTGGATATCAGCTAAGCATGCCACAATTGCAAGATTAAGATAATCAAAGCAAATATTCAAACAGGTTTCCCTCATTCGGGGTAATTTGTAATGTTGATTACACATAAAGTAAACGTACAAATCGTCCTCGATGGATGCTTGAAGAACATCTCTTCCAAAGTTTGCGCCAAAGTTTCATAGCTAGTGTGAGCCTTCAAGTCCACCTTTCTTCCAATTGGTAATCCATCCATATTCACCTTCACAAACCCGAGATGATCTCTTTCTTTAATGTTCGAATCATTCTTGTCATTTCCATGATTGATTTTCTTCTTCGAGTTCTCCTTCTTTTCGTCCCTGCCAACTCCCTCACCATCTTCAGCATTTGAAGTCTTTGCTTGGTTAACTAAGGTGTTCATCCTGTATGCCCTTATAGGAGGCCATCCCACAACCTGACTGCTTTCCAAAGCAAAGAATGATTCAATTTTAAAACAAAGAACACATGATACAAACAACATAGAATTAAAATCCATAACCCCCCACCCCCAACCCAAAAACTTAAAAGAGTGGGAAAGAAAAGTGTTAGGAATATTGGGCCTAACTCCACCTAATAAAACCAGCTCATTAGAGGAGGATTGCCCTCACCTTATTAAGTGGATCATTTATATTTTCCCAAGCAATGTGGGATTCTAATAAAAAGCTTAAAAGGAAAACTATAAATCATAAAAAAAAGTGGAGGAAAATGCTATAATGCGGTCTATTGTACAGTCGAGCCATGTTCAGCATAAAAAAACATGCCCAAAACGGTCTTACAAAATCTTTCAAATTGGTAAAGAAGATGGACTTGAAAAACAAGAGAAACAGTTCCAAACATAATGATAGGTCATAATTGGATCAAGACAACTTACACCAATTTATTGTATACCCCACTTGGGGTGGGGTGGGGGGCGGGGAGTGGTTTTCACAGTGATGCAAAAGAAAACACTTGCATAGAAGAGAGAAGTTTTACAGAAATTATATTGCAAGTTAATTATTTTTACATTATCAACTTAGTAAATCAAACAGAATTAATTTAAATAATAAAGCATTGTATTAAAATCATCACAATATAGCAGAGTACATCTACTTAAAAATCAAATACTAATAAGGTTGACAATGGAACCAAGAATCAATATGGTTTTAAAGCACAAACGAGCAGTTTGATTAGTCGAATTCCAAGATTTATATTATCAAACAAGTCACCATCCTGTAAAAATCAAATGATTCAAATCCAACCTGACACCAGTAGAAGGAGAGCCACCTTCAGCAGAGCCTACAGAGTCAGCAGCAGCTCTCTTCGTTCCAGCAGCAGTCCTTCCACTCCCGGCTGAAAACCCATTAGGAAAGTCTTTAGCAGTCAATATTCTTCCATATTCGCCCCATGCAGACCCCTTACCCTTCGCCTCCACACCACCAGTGCCGCCACTGCACAGGCTCAGCCCTAATCCCAGTTCAAGCTCTGCCTCTTTAGAAATGCCCATGTAGTCTTTTTCAGAATTTGGTACATTTAAACCAGTCTGATCACAAGACAAGGCTGTGCTACAAGCTCCAACACATCCGCCACCTCCACCGCCGCCGCCCCCAAACCCACCTAGCAAACCTAAAGTTGGTTCCATAACATCAAGAAAAATTACAAGAAATGGGAAGTTTAAGGATTTTTGTAGGAAAGACGAGAATGTAATGAAGTTTTTTGGGAGCAAAAAGAGACGGAGGAAGAGAGAAAAAGACGAGAGAAAGAGTGATAATGGGGTGGCAAGATGGTGGAAATAGTGATTGTGTTGGGACCCATATGTCTCCTATTGCGCATAGCACTCCATGAAAACACTTTATTTTTTGTCAAACTTTTGATTATTAATTCTGTGCTCAATTTCTTCAATGGAAAACTATTGTTGTACAGTAGAGAAAATCCATAGTAATCGAAATCTATGTATTATCAGGTTGAGAAAAAGTAAAATAATAAAAATATCCCAATTTTCTAAAATATTAATTACTAAAATTTATACAAAATTGATAAAAATAATATATCTTCATTATGATCGAAATCGAGACTATTGACCAAAAAAAAGGGTAATTTTTCCCACTTTAATGTTTCACTTTCTCCACCCCTTAAATCTTAATATGGATTTTTACGGGGAAATTGTCTACAGATGAGGAAGAAAGCTTGCTCTTAACACTATTTTTCTGTCTCCCATGTTCTTTGTCCTTTCATCCTTATAGCCATTTCTATTGAAGACTAGAATGCAACTCAAAAGTAGGATAAAACTTAAAAAATTATTTTAAAGCATAGATATTAATGTAGCGACCAAAATTAACGTATTATCGAAATTCTGTTAATTTCAAATGAATATTACAATACGATTATATTTTTCAATTTCTGTTGATTTTTAAGAATACCAAAAATTAGGCATAAAAAGTACTTTGATTCGCACGGGAAGTGAATTTGGACTCGTTGACTTAAATATATTTGAAAGATCGGAAAATTTCAAAGGCTATAATATTTATTTTAAAGTCTATTAATTGCCATGACGACTTATAATCCTTATTTGAAGAAATAACTAGAATATAGATAATTACAAAATCTAGATAATTATTAAAACTAAAAAATAATAACGAAAATTAAAAACCCTAATATTCATAATTAATCTGTAATAAACGAATTAAAATTCAAATTTATTTCATAAAAAAATTAACTTAAAGGTAAATAAAAACTCAACCTTAGTCATCTTTCGAATTTATTTAGTAAATAAATACTAACTAAAATATATTTAAAAACTCAATCTTCATCTGATATTCTTTGAATAAGAAAATTAGGCTTAAAAACTGGTTGAACTAAATTAGTCAGCATAATTACCAATTTGAGACAAATTAAAAAGGGTTCAATGACATTTTGTTTTTAATAAAAGATAATAAAGATAATAAAATAATAGCTAAAATTGTGAGACACGTTATGATCGCCCATGCAGTGCCGACGGTACCCTGCCTCGAATGTGGGAACCCTGAGGCAAGCCTTCCACCCATGTGGTTAGAAAGTTCGTCATAAAAGCTTGAATAGAACTGTGGTAGGACATCACGATAATATCTGAGTATAATGTCATCATTAATGAACATTTTGTATCTGATTTTCCAAAATAGTAGACTGTTCAATTCATCAATAACCCAAAGAGTATCTCCAAATGAAAAAGGAAAAAAGAAGAAAATCCTCTCTCTTTTTTTTCCAAATCCAATTATTAAATTTCTCATGCTTCCCACAAAACCACCACCTAGGCAATAAAAAGGCAAGTAAACATTGAAGAATTTGTCCTTTCAAAACATTATAGTATTGAATTATCCGACAACAATTATTATTGATGCCTAGTTTTATTATTTTATTTAATGCACTCATGGGAGAGACAGCAATGAATCGTTTTTGAGTCCTACAAATATATGGAGATCTTTTTTTATAGATTATTTAATGCAACTCTTTACATATAAATTTTTATTTTCTAGACAGACAGACACTCAAGTGCCACCTCCTTACTTTTTGAGTATAAAGCACTTTGGAATTGCAAATAACCTAAAAGGAATGTTTTGACAACAAATATATGTACACAAATACACGATATACAAAAATCTACTCGACTACAAGAGTCCAATCGATTTTACTACTTGGTTGCTTTGTAGGTTGAGCTGGTCTTTGTCAAGTTCATTGTGTTGGTGTCGTGTTGGTTGTCGTTTTAGGACTGTTGTGATCGATGTTGCCTCGTGACTTAACCTTCAACGTTTTCTCGACTTTTTCAAGTCAATACGATCATCTTATGTTATTATCCGATATATATTGTCATTAATCTTCACACATCTCATGCATTCTCAAATGGGTCTCTCGTAAGAAATCATTGTGAGACATTTGAGCTCTGGTGATGATTTCGTTTGCGATATTTATCTCAAGAGTCCCTTATTTTGCTACTCAAATCATAATATCGTAAGAGAAGCATCTTAAATTCAAGTATTAACGTCATTCATTTATAAAAGTTTCACTTGTCGAACGTCTAACAAAAAATAAATTCAGTTTGCTACAGAGAAGTACTATTAGAGATATAAATATAACAAATGAAAGTTATCATTACTCATAAATAAGGTTGACAAAATCTTAATCTAGATTAGTTGTCTCAACTTTGGCATAAAAAGCCATGGTTAAAGACTGTAGTTTTTGAGTCTTTTTACAATGCAAAGGCATATATAATGTAAATATATATATTTTTGCTGCTCCATGCTTTTATTTTTCTATGTTGTGTCTACTATTCAGAAGACATTAAGCACAAAACCTTGTATTGAAAAGTAGAAACCTTGAACATATGCCAACCATTGTCTTGTGTGGCTGTCCAAATAGAGAAAAAATAATAAAGTAAAACTAAAGAATGGAATGGTATAGTATAGTATAGTATTTAATTTAGCACCGTAAAAAGCATATTGTCAACTATCAAGCAACTACTAGGGGACCATATTATTTCAATAATAACTCGAATACAAAGAGGACATGTTTAATTCGTTGAATTGGACAAAGTTCGACAATTGACGAAAACTTTCAAAAATTATTTGGATCTAGCATATTTTACACATACTTGATATTGAAATTTTATCTTAAAATGTCAATATTATTATTACTTATTTCATCTTCAAACAACGAGAATTTTTCTTAATACATGTCCTGCAAGATAGTAACCCGATTGGTAATACTAATCTTAAAGTCCGAATGCTTGTTCTAGTTTAAACGATTCAATTTATTCATTAAACTTAATGCGCTCATATAACATTTCAAAACTTGTGGTTCCATCTAGAAATGTCAATATTTTTAAAATGAGTAGTCGAAACTCTTATATATTGGTTATTTATCCATCTTTATTTGATGTGGAATTTTAGACATAATTTATTTTCAATAAATATAAATATCGCATGTGTCTGACATGTACAATTATTCCGAAGAATTTATCTACTCTACCAGATTATTAAGAGCTCCGTTTGTTGCCCATTTGTTTTGTTTTGTTTTTGTTTTTTTTTTTTTTTTTTGCAAAAAATGTATTTTGGAATAGTGATTTGATGAAGAATATGTAGTTAAAAATAATGAAAAATTTTGAATTTGCATGTAATATTATTTTATAGAAAAATGTAGGGTTGAAAGAAAAGGAAAATATTGCAATTATTTTGTTCAAACTAAACATTTATAATTTTGTTCTAAAAATAAACCCGTCTCCTTATTCCATTTAATTTTAGTAAAAATTGTAGATTTAAACATAATTCACACTAAAAATGTTGGCAAGGGGATTCAAAACTTGGACCTCTCATGCGAATATACAAATTCTAGCCAACTGAGTTACAAGGAATTAATGAAAACATAAGAACTTACCGGTATATAATTGAAACTTTATTCATTGTCCAAAAGAAAAAAAAAACTATTCCGACGGATCCAGCACGGGCGGTCGTCGGTGCTCGCCGAGTACTGGGTCCGCCACTGCATGCTTTCATTTTGAAATCGTTTTGCTACCGATTTGCAATATAACTTTGTTGGTTTCGTTTCTTGGTAGATCAATAACTTGTTTCAGATAACTAAAAAACTCGTAAATTTTCATTCTGAACTGTGGCTTATGCTAGTAAGAATTTATCTACCCTACCAGATTTTGGTTTACAGATTTTGTACAGATTATCTCACATGAGGTGGGTCCTGAGGATCGACCTCATTTAAACTCCCTCCCCAAAATGTTAAAACACTCACCCACCCCATCTCACATTGTTGTGCCAGATCTTTTACAGACCTGGCACAGTAGCTCGGTTGTATTCCGAATTGAACTTTATTGGGAGAGATATGGGACAAAAATTACTAAATGTTACTTCTAGTAATCTAGTTTATAGTATCTGACATACATTTCAAGAAGATTAAAACCTCAAAATAAATAATTTAATGGAGAAAAGAACTTTCATTTGCTACATTTTTTTTTAATATTAAAGTTAAAACAATCTGTTTTTATATAATAATTGAGTTAATAAAATTCAAAAGCGAAGTAAAATTTTCAGTTATTGTAATTTTTTTATTATGTAAAATTAGAACAAAAGGTTCATTACAAATTTTAGCATGTCAATATTATTCAGTTTCAACAATTCATTTTGACATATATAATTAATGTAATAAATCATGATGACATCTGTAAATTTTAATAATGAGTTTTTTTTTTTTTTTTTTTTTTTTTTTTTTTTTTATTTTTTTAAATTTTTTTTTCCCATACAATTTTTT
>CAIGRO010228923.1:0-26160 GCA_903798355.1 Fraxinus baroniana | reverse complement strand
ACACTTGCTGAATGTTGCCATAGATCCCTTTTAGCAACATGCAATTGATGAATGTTGCCTTTTGCATGTTGCAAAAGACCTTTTTTCTTGTAGTGATACATATATGACAATGAACCTAAACTGTTATCCAAACCAAATACAAAATCTAGACACGATAATACCAAAAATCACAAGTTCTAAAAAGGTTCACATTGTTTTCTCAATTAAGAAAGTCTTATTACTTTATGTTCTTTCCTCTCTTCCTACCACTCTTAGGGTACGGAGTCCAATTTGACATAGATAGTATTCGAATACAAGTTGAGCACCGCTTCTTTGTCACCACTTCTTCATTTTGAGTTGAAAAGTAATTCTACAATAAAGACAACGCAACACCATGCATCTCATATTATTTTATAGTTTCTTCGATGATTGCAACTTCAACCTCCCAAATAAAACAAGAGGACGACAAAGTCAATCTTTGAATAGAAGAATCCAGAAAATGTATAATATTGGCATAGCACATTATAATAAACAAACTAAAACTAAAACAAGACTACTTCCACAAAAGAAAAGTAATTCCAATGATAAGTTTGATAAATAAATAATAACTCATGTGTAACAGTGGAAATTCCGCATGGAATTCAAACAAAATCATATCATGGTATAACTACACCAAAAAAATTAGCTTGATGACCATGTTCCCTACAAGTAGAATAAAACGGAGGACGTGGGGGTAGGCATGGTTTGAGACCCCTTAATCAAGATTAAACAATTGTGAATGGTTCATTAGAAAAGCATAAACATAACTCAAACGTAGCTATCAAATTTAATTGTAGCAAATGACAAATTGGCAGGTACGTTAATAATAGAGCTCAACCATACCGATTCCGTTCAAGTATCACAAGTTCTATTGAATGCTATTTGTATTGGGTGTCAGGTAGGTAAATATCTACAATGATAATAACCGTGAAATGAAACTGAAGTTGAAAATTATTTGCTTTTAATATAAGCTTCATAAGTATCCTTGTTCTATGATGCTTGGACTAGGAGACGGGGTATCGAGTACGGGTACGTATTTAAGTGTCGAATCTCTTATTTTCTAATATATAGGATACGAGAATATAATTTAAAAGAGTCCAAATTTCAATACGAATAGGTCTTTCAAACTTCAATTTTTCTTTAATTTTCCATCTTTGTTATGGGATAACATGAAAGATATTTTAATTTTTTAGATTTATTATTTTATCGACAGTTACCATTTGCCAAGATTTGGGACTTCTTTTTATAATACTGGGCCTCCTATCCTGAGCTTATTTCATTTAGCAAAGTGAAAATTACATAAAAACATGTGTTTAAAGATTCATTTTTATAAATCAGGCTTGAAATTTATTTATTCAATTTTCAGGTTTTATAATTTTAATTAAATAATAAATCTTTTAAGTAATGACGCGCATATCCCGTTAATTGTGGGTTTCAAATTGGTTTATATCCCAACTTCCATTTTTATTCAAGCCCTATTTTCTCTCAAGCACAATCTCATCTCCACATTATTCGCGCCCAATCTCCAACTCGTTTTCGAAATCAACCGTGATAGAACTCCAAACTCCACCCAAACTCTGGTGCATTCCCTTTTGTTTAAAGTGTAATTATCTCTCTATAGTGGGTCGCGATTATGAATGGCGAAAAAGAATGATGAAAAGAAGGGGAAGAAGACGGTGCAAACGCTGACTCGAACAAACAAAAGGAAGACTTTGGACAATCCCAATAAAAATCCAGAAGCAAAGCAAAAATCGCTCGGGTCAAGTAGCAATCAGTCCTTTCAGAGTTACACATTTGTTTGTTTGTCATTTGTTAACTGTAATTTGTCTGAAAAGTAGCATTGAATGTTGGGGTTTTTATGTTGGAAGTGTTTTTTGAAATTTCCAATCAAACAATGTGTAATGGATCTGTGACCACTTTTCCCACATGTCATTGAGATGTTAACGGGTCAGTGACCTCATTTGGCCATAGTGTGTAATGGATTTGTGACCTATTTTCCACATGTCATTGAGATATTAATGTGTCTGTTATCTCATTTGGTCACATGTTATATAATTATACATGTATGTGACCTGAGTGTTTTATGTAATGTGTGGCTTTGACCGCTGTCAGGTTCCATCTATGACCTTATATATACTTTTGCTGATTGGGGGTTTATTTGTTGGAAAGGTTTTTCTCAATTGAATCTCAAACAGAGTGTAATGAACTGTGACCTATATTCCCACATGTCATTAATTAAGATTATAATGTGTCTGTGACCTAATTCTGCCACATGTTATATGCTTATCCTTTCGTGTGTGACTGAGTGTATTACGTAATTGGTGGCTGTGACCCTATCATGTTTCATCTGTGACATGTTATGAACTTCTGTTACAGGTGTGGAAATTCATGTTACCTCAACATAAATGGTTTCCAGGGAAAATAACCACGTCCATAGAAAATGGTGTTATCACCAGCTTGAATAAATATTTGAGCAAAGCACAATGAAGAATACTAATGGGTACATACTTTGAGCATTTCTTGGAGTGCCACGATATAGTACTTTAGCCACATTGATCCACTACTTTCTTCTCAGATAGGTGTATGAACTGAATGAAGATGAACTATGGTTTTGCATATCAGGTAGATTTGTAAAGTTCTCCACGGTCAAATTATGTTTAGTAAGGGGTCTACGATGCACGTGGAACAGCGACATAACTACACTTGAAAACAATCATCCAAGGTTAAAGGAAAAATATTTTAGCCAATTGAACATTGTCATACACAAAGACATGAGGGGTGCATTCATTTCAGCCTGTCAAATTCTAGAACAAGATGTGGTTGAAGTGCTTGTAGATGAAGATGTGGCAAAATTGGGAGTACTGTATTTTATTACATCCTATCTGTTCCCAAAAGACTACAAGAAGGTAGTGGATCATCATTTGTTTGTACTTGTGGAAGACTTTTCTGTAATGGACACATTTCATTGGGGGAAAGATCCTATTTGAAACCACTCTGAATGACATGAAAGATGGACTGAGTAAGTGGACGAGCCATTACAAGCTTAGGGGTCTGTTACTACCATTTTAGGTATGGATATATGACTATTCCCAGTTGGCTGGAACCATTGTCACAAGGATGCCCGTATCCCATCCTCGAATTCTAAACTGGAAGGCAGATGAAAAGCCGTCCGTAGCTAAACTTGAGGAATGCTTCGCAAACCCTGATGTAATCATTTCAAATTTAGTGAATGAATAGATTCTAAAGATGTTTATCGTTATTAACAATATTTTTTTTATGTCAGATTCAAATTTGTGACCTTGACCCATCAGAGAATAAGATGCATATGCCATATATGACGAGGGTTCAGTACATTAGACCAGTTCAGCTAAGTGTGTCACGCGATGGTGGAAGAAAGAAGCGAAGGATGGAAAGGTCAGTTGCTGGAATGAGTGGAGAAGCAGGTGTTTCATGTGGAAAAATGTCTACAACCGTTCTTGCGATAACCAATGGTAGAACTGATGCCGCTATTGTAAATGAAGGTAATGACGACTTTGTTGATACTCTACCAATGTGGCGAGAGACCGGAGTTTGCGGCTCGTCTTGCGTAAGTCCAAGTCCTAAATCGAAAGAAGGAGGCTGCAGACTGGGTTAGATATCGTGGTCATCATCAGGACTCATCTTCCTCTTACCTTTCTTGTCCATACTTGATCCAACCTCTTCGGTCTGAAATTAGAGAAAATATGAAAATTAAAATGAAACCGTGTGTCATTTCAAAGATGAAATAACTGTATCATACTTACTACAGCAGGCATCTCGGACACCTTTACAGCGCGACCTTCTTGATCATCTTGGGATCTATCATCGAGTTTTTTCAACATCTCTTCCATAGTACTAGATATCAACGCAGTTATAGACTCAGACATGAACTGCATGTTTGTCCTAATTTCTAGCATGTTACTTCTAATCCAATTCTGTTTCTGTACAATGACATCCAGCTTCTTCATTTGTTCAACCTGTGTGGATGCCACATGTGACCTCATCTCAACCATTTGAACAGTCAAGACCTTGTTCTTTGAGATAAGTTCAGAAATTTGTCCGGTTAGTTCTTTCATCAACTCCTCGATCGCATGCATTATGTGTACAATAAATCAGTTGCGTAGCAATTGTATGAGGTGATGTATGAAAGACATTATTTTGCCAATGCAAGTGAACATGGGTTGTGTCCAGTAATGTGTGTGATTTGATTATAATGATATGAACCGTTTGAAAAATGAACTATCTGTGACCAATGTATATGAATCTGTGACTTGTGGATAGAGATCTGTTACTTCCATTGGTTTAAAATGACAGGTGACCTACGTTAGTAATCTGACCCGAGATAGTACTTCCATGATAATAAGTTTAATAACAACTTACGTCATCCATCGATGGGACATCTGAACGAGGTTCCTACGCGTGAAACGGTTAAGATGGCAAACCCCCTCGACTGGAGAGTGTACATGTGCATGTATCTCCCGCCATATTGGTGGAATATCAGCAAAGTCGTCATCACCTTCATTTACAACAGCGGCATCAGTTCTACTATCGGTTATCGTAAGAACGGTTGTAGCCATTTTTCCATATGAAACACCTGTTTCTCCACTTGTTCCAGCAACTGACCTTCCCGTCCTTCACTTCTTTCTCCCACCATCGCGTGACACACTTGGCTGAATTGGTCTGATGTACTGAACACCAGTCATATACGGCATATGCATCTTATTCTCTAATAGGTCAAGGTCACATATTTGAATCTGACATAAAACCAAAAAAAACATTGTTAATAACGATAAACATCTTCAAAATCTATTCATTCACTAAATTTGAAGTGATTACATCAGGGTTTGCGAAGCATTCTTCAAGTTTAGCTGCGGATGGCTTCTCATCTGCCTTCCAGTTCAGAATTCGAGGATGGGATACAGGCATCCTTGTAATAATGGTTCCAGCCAGACTGGGAATAGTCTCATATATCCATACCTGAAATGGTATTAACATATCCCTGAGCCTGTAATGGCTCGTCCTCTTACTCAGTCCCCTCTCTCATGTCATTCAGAGTGGTTTCAAACAGGATCTTTCCCTAGGGAAATGTGTCCATCACAGAAAAGTTTTCCACTAGCACAAACAAATAATGATCCACTACCTTCTTATAGCCTCTTGGGAACATATATGATGTAATAAAATACAATGCTCCCAGCTTTGCCACATCTTCATCTACTAACACTTCAACCACATCTTGTTCTGGAAGTTGATAGGCTTAAATGAATGCATACCTCAAGTCTTCGTGTATGACAATGTTCAATTGGCTAAAATATTTATCCTTCAACCTTGAATGGCTATGTTCAAGTGTAGTTATGTCGCTATTCACCGTGCATCGTAGACCCGTTACTAAACATAATTCGACCATGGAGAACCTTACAAATCTACCTGATATGCAAAACCACAGTTCATCTTCATTCGGTGCATGCACCCATTAGTATTCTTTATTGGGCTTCGCTCAAATATTTATTCAGGCTAGTGATAACACCATTTGTCATGGACGTGGTTATTTTCCCTAGAAACCATTTCTGTTGCGGTAACATGAATTTACATACCTGTAATAGAAGTTTATATTAGGTCACAGATGAAACATGACAGTGGTCACAGACACAAATTAACTAATACACTCAGTCACATGCGCCTAAAAACATATAACAGATGACAGAATTAGGTCACAGACACATTATGATCTCAATGATATGTGGGAATATAGGTCACAGATCCATTACACTCAGTTTGAAATCCAATTTCGAAAACCCCTTCCAACATATAAATCTCCAACCTGCAGCAAAAATATATATCAGGTCATGGATGCAACATGCTAGCGGTCACAGCCACACATTACATAAAACACTTAGGTCACATACGTATATAATTATATAACATGTGACTAAATGAGGTCACAAACCCCATTAAAATCTCAACGACATAAATGAAGTAGGTCATAGATCCATTACATTGTACGAATGGAAATTCCAAAAAACACTTCCAACATATAACTATTTCTTAGACAAATTATAGTTCACAAATGAAATAAACAAACAAATGTGTCACTCTGAAAACACCTAAACCATGTCCAATGTCACTGTTCCGTATCATAAATGAACAAATTCCAAAAACGAACAAAAAAGTTAAGTTACCTTCTTCCCGGACTGATTGCTACTTGACCTGGGCGATTTTTGCTTTGCTTTTGGAGTTTTATTCGAACTGTCCAATGTCTTCCTTTTGCTTGTTCAACCTGGCATTTGCACCGTCTTCTTCCCCTTCTTTTCATCATTTTTTCTTGCCACTCCTAATCGCTACCTACTGGAGAGAGATAATCGCACTGCAAACAAATGGGAATGCACCAGAGTTTGGGTGGAGTTTGGAGATTTCTCAGGGCTGATTTTGGAAACGAGATGGAGATTGGACACGAATAAGATGGAGATGAGATTGTGCTTAAGAGAAAATAGGGCTTTAATAAAAATGGAAGTTACGATATAAACCAATTCGAAACCCACGATTAATGGGATACACGCGTCAATTAATTAAAAGATTTATTATTTAATTAAAATGATAAAACCTGAAAATTGAATAAATAAATCACAGACCTGATTTATAAAAACGGATCTTTAAACATCTGTTTTTATGTAATTTCCACAAATAAAAACTCTAATTGGGCCCATAATTTGTCTAAAACTCTGAAGGATCTTCAGATTTCAAATTGCACAAATATTTTCATTTTTTTTCCTTTTTCTTGATTTTTTGTGTTCATTATTTTGTGTCATGTAGCTGAATTTTTTTAGCTTCTTGTAGATTTCTTATTTGGATTCTTTCTCTTGCAAAAATATTGTCGAGTAATAGTATGTTAGGTATACTTATCAAAAGGGTCTACTTGAAAATGTTTATTGAATGTGTATTCAAAAAAAATTTATAGATAGAACGGAACTTAAACTCTAAGCCGAACACGAACTCGAACCTGAATCAACGTTTCTAGTTTGAATTTGGTTCCAATAATTACATGGGATCGAACGATTTCTTTTACCAAATACTTGAAGTATAATGAGTGATTTCGTGTATTGAAATATCAGAATTGACCCACTCCACATACAACCTACTCTTGTGTGATTTTGCTTTTTATTCTTGCATCAATTTGGTCTCTTGTTCTACAATCATGAATTAATCATGCTTCAAGAGTAATATTGCTATTCTTATTTGATTAATTTGGTTTGAATTGAAACACGGATACAATCTATTTAGTGGATCTTAAAACCAAGTCTCCTGTTTGATCTCCATTGAAATTATAATTTATTTTTCTTTCTCTTCTTATCAATCACACATTCTCCTATAAAATAATATTATATGTAATTCTAAAACTTTTTTTTTCTTTCTCAACCATACATTTTTCAAAAATACTATTCCAACCATTATACTTATTTGCCAAAATCAAAGACAACTTATTATACAGCTAAAAGAAGTCCCATTTTATAATTAGTCACTAATAATATAAAAATATCTATAAAAATTTAAAATTTTGATTTAATATTGTTGATCTTGAAAAATGGCTCCAACACGTGGCCAACAAAATAAATTTCCATGCAAGCTCCTCCATGTGCACGATAGCACACTGTTATTCACTCATGGCCTTTTTCGGTGGAGGTGGAAGCGGTCGCGAGCACTCCGACTGTCAAGCTAGTATTTTAGTCAACCGAAAAGTGATGCCTAGCAATGAAGTGGTCACCAGGACGTGGTTGAGAATGTGTGTCAATATAGTGAAAGGCTCTTTAGAGTTAAAAGACTAGTGTGCAAAGATTAGAATGGGCCCCTCCCTAATCATAGTGTGGGTGTATTTATATTAGAGAAAGGAAGAGGATAACTGTTGGATGGGTGGACATGTGGCTTCGGATCCCAGATGGGTCATCTTTTCATAGGCATCAATCTGTCAATCCATAGTTGGCTGGCATTAAATGATTTCTGATATAGCAACATGAGTTGACCATTTATAGTTTGTCACACATCTCATCAATCACACGTCTCATCAATCAGTCTAAGGACTTGACTTTCGAGAGATCTCCTCAAAAAAGACATTGATAGGCTAGGATAGGTGAATGTAGGATGTAGCGGAGTGCGGGCCTTTGCATCCATCGTGTATGGCAGATGAGTTCGGTTCTTTTACAAAGGAGTAGTAGCGTTTCGATTCAGGGCATCAAATTCAATTCATCCGGTGCAAATTCAGTCTGTCCAACATGTGACGGATGAGGTGGAAGGCCTCTAAAGGCCCGCAACAACAATCCCTCAAGTCCGTGTATGGATATTCATATACTGCAAGGAATTTATTGAAGTGGCAATACCATGTTTTGGAGTCTTTGCGTTGTAGAATAGACGAATAGGTATGGAGAAACGACATCCTGGCTGAAGGATGAAGTGATGAGTGTTAGCAACTCAGAGGAGAGTTGTTGCAGAAGAGAAATCCTGGCTAAAGGGCGAAGCAATAAGTGTTGGCAACTCTGTGAAGAATTGTTGCACAAACGAGATCCTGGCTGAAGGATGAAGCGATGAGTGTTGGAAACTTTGAGAAAAGTTGTGGTAGATGAAACGTCCCAGTTAAAGGACGAAGCGTCTGCTGATGAGACAGTCTTAGGTTGTGTGCTAATAATTTGACAATCTCACCTCTTCCAAAGGCAATTTTTTGCGGGCGTCGCTTGCTTTTAATATACGTCTCCTAGGCAATAAATGATAATCATGGCGATGGTTGGGAGAGCTCAAGGCGACACATTTGGGCTAAGATGTGATCAACAATTATCTGGTTGCTGGGGTGAACTTGGGACACCTATATAAGGCCCAAACTCTTCACTTTACAACTTTACTTTGCGAAATCTCTTTGAAACTCCTTTATACCTTCATTTTTGCTCTGCCTCCATTTCTCCGGAGACCAACTTTCAAACTCCGGCGACCTCTTTGAAAAAGCTGGCGAATTTCTTTGAAAACTCTAGCGACTTCTTTTCTTTCGAATCATAATTTTTAGGTAAACTTTTCTTTCTTTATTTGCTTCATTTTGCTTTAAAATCTGACCTAATGGCTTCTGAGAGGTCCGGAAACACTTCTACAAGTGGGGAGAAGCGAAGTGTCGAGAGTTCAGCTGTGAGAGATCCAATCTTCGGACGAAATAAGAAGAGCGATAAGGTCGGGGAAAATATTTAGAGACTGCCTGCCCCACCTGTGGACACTTTAATCCAATTGGGGGCTTCTAGCTGTCCCTCTAAAATTACCTCGAAAACTTTAGACAAATGTAGACGAGTCGTTAGGACACCGACAACATAAACTTAATCATACCCGACCCTAACGAGAGGACGTGTTATCCGAGGCCAAGTTGTGTGGCCATAAGCGAGAACTTGTTGAGGGCAGGCCTTAGACTCCCTTTTCACCCATTTTTTAGGTTAGTTCTCCGCTCCTATGGATTGGCTCCGACCCACTCCACCTAAACTCTTGTTCTCAAATAATTGGGTCGTGGATGGTTTGCTGTCAGGCCAACCTAGGCGTAGATATGCCTTTCAGTGTCTTCCACTACATTTACTTCCATAAGAGCATAACCAGGGATGAGAAAAGTAGGGATGGTATTACTTGACTCTTTAGGGATCTCACTCCCCATTCGTGGAGGATATGCCCTCTTCAGTGAAGGAGTTGCGGAAGTCTTGGTTCTGGGTTGCTAGGAGATGGGATACCATGGAGAATGATCCTATGGCTCCTCTTACCATCCCTACTTCTTACTCCACAGCCAGTAAGTCATTTTACCTAGCTGATTCTATTTGGAATGATTTCTTATTACTTAATATTTTCGCTGTTTGCAGGCTCTCTACCGAGGTGTGAAATCTTCCAAGAGTAGTGGGACATCATCAGTCATATCTACCAACAGCCCTTCGAGGATCGGAGCTACAGCGAGCTGATGACGAACCTATCTAAATATACTTAACATTTCCTTCTTTTGCAGACAATTTCTTAAAAAAGAAACCATTGAGGCTTGACTTTGCCACAATCCGTCGAAGTATGGTGACGACGAAGGAATTAAAAACCACTTCAGTTGCTTACAAAAAGCAGGTTGAGAAGCTGAACTCTTTAAGTAAGAGCCAACAGCCTTCTAAAGAAGACGAAATGGAGGAAGGTACCTCCCTCTTTAAAGAGGAAAAGATCTGGTTCAACGGGGGCTTCCTCTTCTTCGGCCACAGTGGCCAGGCCTCCACCCCTCCTATTCCAACATGGGTGATCGTCACAACCCCTTCTGATGTTCCATTCACTGCGATACCAGAGATCGTAGTGCCTAGCTCTGCACTTAAGCCGGAGAGCTAACTCGAAAGAGGCCGAAGAGATCTACCAACCCCCTTCCCTTATTAAGCAAACTAACTTCCTTGGGAGCAAAGATGATGACCTTAGGTCCACAACAAGTACTGGACTGGAGAATGGCAGGATCGTGTTGCCTTCTACTAAGTGGAGGATCTTCTAGTCGCCAACAATGCCTTAGTGGCTAGGGCTTAGAGTATTGGCACGACGGTGGAAGATTTAGTCCGGGGCCTTCACAAGAGAAATGAGGAGTTGGAATGAAGGATTGAGGCCTCGGACATATGGGAGGAAGTGGTGAGGAAGGTCAGAAAAAAGGCGGAAGAGGCTAAGGTGAAGAGGGCTAAGGCCGAGGTGAAGCTGGACTCTACTGAGATACAAATGAATTAACTGAAAAATGAACTTCACGAGTTGGTTTCCCAAGTATCTGAACTTATTAAGCAAATTGACCAGTCCAATGAACACCAAAAGCCTTGGAGGGGGCCAACAAGAGAAAAGCCAATCTCAAGATGCTCTCTGAAGCTCAAAAAAAGGAGATTGATTCTCTTAAAGCCAAAGTGGAGACAGTAGGTGAGGTGGAGGTTCAGAAATACATCGATAACTTTGACCAGACAAAGGAGTACGGCATCTTTGCCAACTACTGGGCTTCATGGAGTGCCCAACAAATTATGTCTCGCCTAAGGTAGGTCCATCTAGAGCTGGACATCGCGTTTCTTGAAGAAGATTTCGATGTTCCCACTAGAGGCCGACCTGACATAGAGGCTGATAAGGAAGCTCCCCAGGAAGAGGTGGAGCGAGGGCCATTGTAAATGTAGATCTTTAGTTTTTCTTTTTCTTCTTTCTTATAATGGCTTTGGCCCTGATTTGTTCTATAATGAAATTCTTTTCTTCAATTGTTAGCTTCGCTTAAAACAAGCTAACCAAATAAGAACTTAAGCAAATGGAACTCAAGTGTAAGCACTTCGCCTAAGATCAACCACTTAAGCAAATGGAATCCAAATGTAAACACTTCGCCTAAACATAACCACTTAAGCAAATGGATGAAACAAATGGGATCCAAGTGTAAACACTTCGCCTAAGCATAACCACTTAAGCAAATGGATGAAGCAAATGGGATCCAAGTGTAAACACTTTTCTGAACCATTGAACCATACCTATCTTAACGAAGTGGACATCCTTGGTTAGGGTGGGCCCTTGGGGATGTATGTACCTCAGCAAGTAAGAATGTGAGAAAACACTACTGATCTACTTCACCAGAAGTAGCACTCGTACCTCCTCTGATAAAGTGAACATATTTGGTTGAGGTGGCCCCTTGAGGGCGTATGCACCTCGGTAAGGAGTAAGAATGTGAGAGAACAGTGCTGATCCACTTCACCAGAAGCAGCACCTGCACCTTCCCTGATGAAGTGGACATCCTTGGTTGAGGTGGCCCCTTGGGGGCGTATGCACCACAGCAAGGAGTAAAAATGTGAGAGAACACTTCTGATCCACTTCACCAAAAGTGGCATCCGTACTTCTCGTGATGAAATGGACGTCTTTGGTTAAGGTGGCCTCTTTGAGGCGTATGCACCTCGACAAGGAGTAAGACTGTTGATCCACTTCACCAGAAGTGGCACCCGCACCTCCCCTAATGAAGTGGACATCCTTGGTTGAGGTGGGCCCTTAGAGGCGTATGCACCTCGGCAAGGAGTAAAAATCTGTGAGAACACTACTTATCCACTTCACCAGAAGTGGCACCCGTACCTCCCTAGATGAAGTGGACATCCTTGGAGAGAAGAATTCATTTTAGAACAATACAAAAGTGAAAACTAGTTCATTCAATTGATAGCAATATTTACATGATAGTAGTCCTCATGGTCTCCCTACTGATAATACTTCTTCAAGTGTTCGATGTTCCAGGGATGAGACATCATTTTCCCATCAAAATTTTTGATCTTGTGTATGGGCCCTTCAAGTTCGGCCTCAGTATCCCTATTTCCGATTCTTTTGATGATGGAAACACTTTCCAAAGTACCAGATCATCAATGCGAAAGGCCGTTTTCTTCACCTTGGCATTGTAGTATCGCGTCATCTTACGTTGGTAGGAGGTAAATTTTACTTGAGAAGCATCTCTCTTTTCTTGAAGAAGTTCAATTTCAAACCTTCTTAATTTATCATTTGTTATCTCGTTAAAGTGGATGCAATGAGGCAATGACATTCCAACTTCTACTGGGCTCATGGCTTCAGCCCCATAAGTCATGAAGAATGGAGTCTCTCCGATTGCAGTCCACAATTGTGCGTATAGCTAAAAGGACTTAGGAGAGCTCATCAACCCATACCCCTTTTGAAGTGTCCAACTTTTTCTTCAAGGTGAGCTTGATGGCTTTGTTGACCACTTTGACCTGTCCCTTTGCTTGAGGTTGATGAGGCGTTGAGAAATATTTTCTAGTTTTGAGCTCATTGTACAAATCTCTGATCTTTTTGTTATCAAATTGCTTACCGTTATCTGAAACCACAGAGTGGGGTATGCCGAACTTGCATATGCTGTTTTGTCTTGGTGATTTTAGCCAACAGCTCCCATTCGACCTATTTTGTAAAGTAATCTATTGCAATAATGGTGAAGGAAGCATTTCCTCTCCCTTTTGGCAATGGACCAATAAAATCAACTCCCCACTTGGTAAATGGCCAAGGGCTTGATACAGCTGTGAGTTCTTGTGAGGGCTGCCTTCGCACATTAGAGAAACACTGACATTTGTCACACTTGCGTACGAATTGTATTGAGTCCCTTTTCAGGGTAAGCCAGTAGTACCCTTGTTTAAGTATCTTGTGTGCCAGGGCTAGCCATCCAGAATGATTGCCACAAACCCCCTCATGGATTTCCCTTATGATGTAATTCGCCTCTTCACCTCATGTGGACCTAAGGAGGGATGAGAAACCTCGTTTGTATAGCACATCATTCTGTAGGATGAAGTGAGCAGCCTTCCTCTGAAGCCGGGGAGCTTCAGCTTCATTGCTGGCACAACTTGTACTTTGAGAAAAGTAATGATTGGTTGCATCCACAAAGGGGTGCCTTCTATCCACATCACTTCTTCATTTCTTGTGATTGAAGCTTCAGCAAGGTGTTCAATAGGAACCACCTTGAGGAGCTCGAAATCTTTACTGCTAGCCAATTTTGATAAAGCATCAGCATGGGAGCTCTCGAGACGAGGTACTTGTGTCAGTTCAAACCTTTCAAAGTTGGGGAGAAAATTCATGACTAGTTTCAGGTATGCTGCCATGTGCTTATCTCTAGCCACAAAATTGCCATTGACCTGGTTCACCATTAGTTGTGAGTCACTACTATTGGCCAACATTTTCACTTGCAATTCCTTAGCCAAACAATGACAGGCCAAGAGCATTTCATATTCAACGACATTGTTGGATGCTTTGAATCCAAGCTTTACTGTACAGTTAAGCTTATGACCCTCCGGACTCTCCAAGACTAGTCCTGCTCCTGAACCGACTTTTCCAGATGATCAGTCAGCAAAGAGGTTCCAGGTGGGAGGCTCCACTGGCTCCTTACTCACTTCAATTTCAAGGGCCTTGGCAAATTCAGCAGTAAAGACAACTAGGACCTAACGCTTAACTGTAGTCCTGGGTTTGTGCATTATGTCGAACTCTTTAAGTTTGACTGTCCACTTCAGCAGTCTTTGCGAGGCGTCTGGTTTCTGAAGGACTTGCTTTAAGGGGAAGTTTTTCAGTACATGAATGCTGTGAGCCTGGAAATATGGCCTCAAATTTCGAAATGTGGTAATCAAAGCAAGAGCGAGCTTCTCCATGTTTGGGTAGCACACCTCTGCTAGCAACAAGGATTTGCTTATATAGTAAATGGACAACTAGTGCGTCTCATCTTTCTTTATAAGAACCGAACCAATGGCCTCATCGGACACAACTAGATAAAGCAACAACGATTCGCCCACTTTGGGTTTGGACAAAAGGGAAGCTTGTCCAAGGTAACTTTTTAGTGCCTAGAATGCTTCTTGCACTCTGGTGTCCATTGAAACTTCTTCTATTATTTGAGGATCTTAGAGAAGGGAAGACACTTCCCAATGACTTTAGATATGAAGTGATTGAGTGCGGCTGCCCTGCCAGTAAGCCGTTGCACCTCCTTCAACTTCTAAGGTGACCTCATTTCATTCAAAGCCTTAATCTTCTCTGGATTCACTTTAATTCCTCTCTGATTTACAATGTATCCCAAGATCTTACCGGATGCTACACCAAATGTACACTTGAGAGGGTTTAGTCTCATTCGGTATCTCATCAGAATTTGGAATGCCTCATCTAAATACCTTACATGTTCCTTGGCATGAAGGCTCTTCACGAGCATGTCGTCAACGTAGACTTCCATCATTTTACTGAACTGATTAGCGAACATTTTGTTTCCTAGCCTTTGATAGGTGGCTCCAGCATTTTTAGGCCCAAAGGGCATCACCTTGTAATAATATAGTCATCAATCCATGATGAAAAAAATGTTGTCCTCATCTTTTGGGTACAGGAGAATCTAGTTATAACTTGAATAAGCATCCATGAACTTAGTAACTCGTATCTAGCGGTCAAATCTACTAGTTTTTCTATTTGAGGGAAAGGAAAACTGTCCTTCAGGCAAGCCTCATTGAGATTGGAGAAGTCAATGCACACTCTCCACTTGCCATTGTACTTCTTTACCAGTACAAGGTTGGATATCCACTTTGAATAGGTGGCCTTTCTGATGAAACCATTGCTGATCAATTTCTCTACTTCTTCTTTTAAAGCCGCATACCTCTCATCGTTTAGGGCTCTCATCCTTTGCCTGTGTGGGATTTGACTCGAATCAATTTGCAAAAGGTAGCAACTAACCTTTGGCTCTATTCCGATCATGTCCACGTGTTTTCATGCAAAGACACCTGAGTTCTTGCGAAAGAAGTCTTTCAATTCTTTCTTTGTTTCATCTTCTTTTCCTACTTTTAGAAATTTTGAAGCGTCTTGGGGATCTGCTAGAAAGCTTTCCAGTTCTTCCATCCAAGCCATTTGTGATTCAGATTCAATAATTCGAGGATCCAGTTCATCCAGGGCTACCTTTTCAGGTAGGCCCTTCACAAAAGCCTCATCATCTCGACATCTTCCCCTTGTGCAGGAAGTTGCCCTTCTTTAGGGGCTTCAGACATTTCAGTATCAAGGAGCACCATGTTAACTCCACGTGGCTCAGCCTTTCTCAAGGACTTGAAGTAACACTCCATTGAGCCCATCTAATCACCTCGGACGGTGGCTATTCCTCGTTCGGTGGGAAATTTCATGCATAGGTGATGGATGGAGATGACAACCCATTACTCCTTCAGGGCTGGCCTTCCTAGCACTCCATGGTATTCAAACCGGTGGTCAACTACCAAAAGTTCCATAAAGTGGTATGTTACTAGATGCGAGGTCCCCATTTCAACAACTAGGGTAATCCTTCCTCTTGGAATAATGCTATCTCCGATGAACTCGTACAAGGAGGAAGTCATAGGGGTGAGTTCGCATTCTATCGCTATCGTATCATTAGCTGAACTGAATAGGATATTGACATAACTCACGTTGTCTATTAGAATGGGCTTTAATCCATTCTGAGCCACCACGGCTCTCACTACTAATGCGTCGTAGTGGGGATAGTATATGCCCACCGCATCTTCCTGAGTGAATCTAACAGACTCTATAGGCCTCGTTCTTTGGGATGATTTACTATATAGCTGGCTATAGGTAGGTCTTTGGCCTCTCTAGTGTAATTCCTTTGTGCATTTCTAGACTCACCTCTAACCTGTGGTCTCCCAATGATTATGTCGATTTCTCAAATGGGTTGGTGTTCATTTGTAGTATCTAGGTCTCTCCTGGGTCGTTGCCCGTCCCTAGGTTTCTTCCTATCATCGTTTCTATCATACCGAGGTGAATTTAGCCGCGTCTCGCCCCTCCGGCGAGTTCTGCTTCGAAACTTCATCCCGATGGCAGTCCTTCCTTGTACTACAAGGGTCGCTTCTTGCAGACCTAGTGGCCTCTCGGCATTCACTTGTATCATGGCCATGAAAACGATGGAACATGGAATACGGCTGTAGTTCCTCTTGGGACCTATTTCTAGGCCTTCCGCTTCTTTCTCTATTCCTAGAGATAGAAGGTCTCCCGGGATCTCTAGTTGCACCATTATTACCAGGTCCAATGTTTTCGTAAGCCAATGTTAGTACATCATTCAAAGTGGTTGTAGCCAATATCTATCCCGAAGTGGGAGCCACTGTATGTCCAACTTGAGTCCATTGCTAGCTAACGATCTGTAAGGTAGATCCTCTTTCGATTTGCCACTGTGACGGATGAAGTCCTTGTGCCGCCATATTCCAATGATCAATAATCTCTTCATTGACAATTTCAACTTTCATCATTTCTACTAGTTCGTCGTAAGTAGAGTGATTTTTACTTCGGACATCTCTCTAAAGCAACGTATTCCAATTCAGTTCTCATTTTAGAGCTGAGAGAGATTCTTTGTCCGTGACTTGCTCGTAATAGGTTATTTCATAAGTAAAACGAGCGAGGTAACTTTTCAGAGTTTTCCCTACTACTTGCCTCATATCATGGAGGCATTGGATTGGCGATCTCCTTTATTCCTTGACATGTATTGGTTCAAAAATGCCTTCTTAAGGTTTGTCCAGCTCTTGATGCTAAGAGGTAACAACCTACTGTACTACACTTCGGCCGCGCCGTTAAGTGTTAAGTGAAAAGCCCTGCATTTCAGAGCAGGCGAAGCGCCTTGAAAACTCATTTGTGTTTTGTACTTGCTGAGGTGTTTCTTTGTGTCACCTTTTCCTTCATACTTAGGAATTTTGGGAGGACAAAGTTATGTGGCATAATCATTAAGCTCATAAGACCGACACGGCTCGTCAGAATCATTCCTCAAGGGAGAGGTGGCTGAGTGACTTTCCACCTCGATTCCTCCAATCCACCAGGTTCTGCCTCTCTCGCCTATTCCTAGGCGGGCGCGCGAGGAGGGGGAGGGGGGTCTGAACTTCTTGGCTTTGCATGGGCTCTTGTGGACAACTTGTTTGATGGGTAGACTAATCCCTATTTCTAGGCATTCGCCCGATCAAACACACTTGTATATCTCTGAGGCTGCTCTTCATAATCCGGGGGAAAGTTATTTCTCCCCACTTCGGCGTCATCAGCTAAAGGGATAGTGTAGTTGGAAATGTCTATTCCCACTTCCCTTTCAACCGAAGCCCTCTCAGTGGACTCAAGTGAGTTCTCTGGCTCAACTCTGCTTCAGCTCGTCGATCGTGGACCATTCGTGGAAGATTCTAATGGGCTTGGAAGCCGCCTTAATTTTGTACTTGCATGAGGAGCTCTTGCATGACTGCATTTTGGGCTACAATGTTCCTCATGTTAGTAGCCATGCGAGCTACTTCGGCAGTCAGTCGTACAACAGTTCTCACGCCTCTGCCATATCGATGATAAGGCCGCTGGTGTGTGACATTATTCCAGATGATCTCTTCTTTAGAGATCTCCCTTACTCTCATTGGATACATTTCTTCGTCACTAGAACTCAATGGTTTGGAGTTACAAATTCTCTTCTTCTAAATAATGGAAACTTAGTTTATGGCTTCCACTTATGCTTTCTTCAAGAACAAATCCCTTTTCCAAGGGAGAATATCAACCAAATATTTCGATAAACTTTTTTCTTTCGTGGGGGTACTCGTGGTTACAATAAATTTTTCCACAGACGACGCAAATCTATTGACCTCGAAAAATGACTTCAACACATGGCCAACAAAATAAGTTTTCATGTAAGCTCCTCCCTGCGCACGATAGCACACTGTTAGTCACTTGTGACCTTTTTCGGTGGAGGTGGAGGTAGAAGCGACTGCGAGCACTCCGACGGTCAAGTTAGTATTGCAGTCAACCGAACAGTGGTGCTCGGCTGTGAACTGGTCACTGAGACGTGGTTGAGAAGGTGTGTCAATATAGTGAAAGACTCTTTAAAGTTAAAAGAACTAGTGTGCAAAGATTAGAATGGGCCCCCTCCCTTATCATAGTGTGGGGATATTTATACTAGAGAAAGGAAGAGAATTGTTGGATGGAGGGATACATGGCTTCAGATCCCAGAAGAGTCATCCTTTCATATGTGTCAATCTGTCAATCCATAGGTTGGCAGACATTAAATGATTTCTAACATAGCAATATGAGTTGACCGTTTGTAGCCTATCACACGCCCCCATCAATCAGTCTAAAAACTTGACTTTGAAGAAATCTCCTCATAAAAGACCTTTACAGGCGGAGGTGAATGTGGGATGTAGCGGCTGGCTTTTGAATCCGTCGTGCATGGCGAATGAGTTTAGCTCTTCTACGACAGAGTAGTAGTATTTCAGTTCGAGGCATTCGTCCAATACAAATTCAATTCGTCCACCACATAGCAGCGAGGAATCAGTTCGTCCAATACGTGACGGATGAAATGGACGGACGAGGTAGAGGGCCTCTGAAGGCCCATAACAAATATGGATAGACAAATTATAAGATTAAACTTTAATACGCTTTAATATCTGTCTTGGATCATTTAATTTTTGAGATCTAGTCTGTATTTATTTACCAATTAATTGATATGACATTGCAATATTTTTTAGTAGATTATTTCTATATAATTAAAAAGTCAATTGCGTAGCAACTTGGAAAAACGTGTCAGACCCATGGCCTTATTGTCACTTTGATCACTGTGATAAAATGGTAACTTTCATATTATCCATATACTTTTAACATATATATTTTTAGGAAAATTATATCATCACCACAAATTTTATTCATGATACCACTTTATAATCACACCACAATTAAAATATATTATCAATAAATACACTATAAAAAATTTACAATTACAGTCATAACTCAATAAAAACTAAAAAGGATAATTATATTGCGGCCACAAATATTATTTCTTACACCACTTTTTATGCACACCCTGCCTAATTAAAATATACTTTTCATATACACATCAAAATAATTTTAAAATTATATCCCTAATTCAATTAAAAAAAAAAAAAGTGGTGTACATTTCCCTTCCTAACACAACTTCTTAAACACTAAAACAGCCTCTTCCCCCTTCTGAACAGAATTTAGATTTAGAGAAACCCATCGTCTAAACAATTGCCAATCTCAAGCCCAATAATCATATTGAAAAAGATATAGTTATTGATAATAAGGTCTTTAATAAGAGGCAATTGGCACAGGACTACAAAGCATTAAATCTTCTTCCCACCATTTGCATCAGACGCACAAAATGACAAAATTAAGAAGATGGTTATAAAACCAGCCAAAAAGCATGACAAGAATGTGTTATACACTCAGAATCAGAAAAAGTTTAAGCCAAAACTATTGTGAAAAATGGAAGCAATTTTAAGTAAATAGATTGTTTTGGTGTGTGTATGAAAAGTATACTCAGAACCATATTCTCATCCTTTTTTATGTCATTTTACTCATGGTTATTTAAGTAAATAAGAGAATCGTGGTGGTAATATAACAACCCATATTTTTTTTTATTAAACAATGCAACATTTGCTCTACTACCACATACACTAATGAATAATGAATAGCATTATTAAATTTTAAATTAGTCAGCCATTATTCATAGATTGTTACACTTCATCTGTATTATCCACAATTACTAGAGGTTAGTGTATAATTAGATGTTTAAAACATTTAACCAAGAGACTGGATATATATATAGTTGAATCTTACATAAGATTCATGTGATGAAGTATCAAAAGTAATACCTTCCTCGCATATATATAAAATCGAATCCACTTTTAAAAAAGATTATTAATCCTTAACTTTTCAAAGATCATTAATCAGTGGTTGTGAACAATTTGTTTTTTCAATCTTTTCGACTTTGGTTCTGTAAGAACGTGTCAAAAAGATTGTACATTTTGATACAAAATACATATAGACAGTACCCAGTTGATAACATATGATACATTGATTTAGAGGTGTAAAATATACCAGATCGAGCATAATTCCATCCAATAAAAAGACCTGACCAACACAAACAGGGTATTACTTTATTGCAATATATGTTTGGTTTATTTTCACTATGATAAACAGAAACTAAATAAATCATCATAAACCCAAGTCCACTTGAATTTATTAATTAACAACTTGAGATTTCTCATGGTACTCTTAATCCCAATGAAATGCCGATCAATCAAGTATTAAATAGCATAAACAAGAGACGAAAAAACTGACAAGAAAAACACAGATTCAGAGTGAAAACCTTGGAGTTGCTCGACGAGTACAACAACTAATGGGAATAGAAGGACACTATTTTGATTGTGATTCACCAGAGGTAATTGCAGGCTCGTCCTTCTTTGAAACAGCATCCTCTAAAGTGCCAGTGTTAACAGCCTCCAACGTCTTATAGAACTCCTCAGGAAGAGGACCAGGTCGATGCAGGGGGACATGCTTAGGCACTGGAGCATCATTCTCAATAACTTCACATTCATAGTCGTCTGGAACACCCCATGGGTTCCACTCTGCACCCAATTTAAAGAAATTCACTATCAAAACTTGACAAGTAATATTATTTACTACATTAGGTGGCTGCAGCAGTTAAAAGATGACGAATGCCAGACGACTTCAGTAGAGTCTCTCAAGTCGACTTAAGACAGATAAAGACTACGAAATATCATCAGGTTTCAGTTAACAATTCTTTTCATAACATGTTGGAACGTTAGTACATTTAGGCATCTTTCTTCACAAGGTTTTGCAGAATTCAATGTCTCTTTACAAAGAGTTGAAGAAGAGAGATGCACACAAACAACAAAGCCTTAATCTACCGACCTAACAAGAAGATAGACTAAAAGCAAAATTGGAGTGACAAAAAGTAACAGAGCTACATTTACCCATGTAAGTTTTGTTCGCATAACTACACAACTTCATGGAACATTTTATGTAATTGTTCTAGAGTGTGGGACAGTTAAAATACCTGGTCCAGAACAAGTTAATTCAAAAAGTTTTTGTTTCAGCATAAACCTGGAATAAGGATGCTGAAAGGGAGCCAAATGGCTTGAATATGACAATAACTCCTTGACAAAATTTTAACCCTTAAGAACTTATAAGAGAAATAGAGCACCAAAGGAAGAGCAGAGTAAACAAAATGAAAGAGAGCAATGAGCAACTATAAATGAATTCTTGTATATAAAAGCTTCCTCTGAGAGTACTCTTAAATAAGGGACCTTGATAGTTCCCAACATAAAGAAGCATGCCAAAACCCAGAACAAGATATATTTTAACTCACAAGACATGACTACATTAAACCCCAATTTTTTTATTGTTCATACAGGCCAATTGAGCTGAGATTAGGAGACTAGCATCCATAATAAGTTTGAAGGCCTATTACTTCCACCAACAAATAGTATCAGCTCTCAACAAATTTCTTTTCATTCAAAGCCAAGTTTCCATTAGCTGTTGGACTCCGGCAAATGCTCACAATTTTTGCAGGCATATTCTAAAACGCTAACCTTGTAAAAGAGAAGGCAAGTTCTACCTTTTCCACTCCTAGTGAATGATAATCTTAAAAACTAATATCGTTTTTCAATTGAAATAAATCCAGATTTCCAGCTTAAGAAAAATCAATTCAAATTTGAGTATGATTCTTTCCAAAGTAGAACTGCAAAGCCCTAATTCAATGAGAACAACAAAAACACGGGATGTATAATTTGCTTCACACACCAATCCTGCCCGGCTGACCCCATAAAAACATTGGAGATTGTCACCTCATTTAAAGGGGGAAAAAAAGTTCACTTTACACCATTTTTCTCTATTACCCAGGCTCCAAATAAGTTTGACCTCACTGCATGATAACTCTTAAAACAAGACGAAAAGATTTGTTCAACATCAATTGTTCATGGTTCTGAAAGTTGTTAATTGAGTTGATATTAGCATTCAGCATTAAGCATGAATGACTACTCACCAAGACTACATTTAAGTCTTCACAACCTCGTTCAACTGAGGAATGTAGGTTCAAAATTGTAAATTAGTAATAGTATTGGTAGGAAAGCTCCCAGGAGCAGCTTTTCTCCCTCGCAATAGATATGAGAAACATTCATAACTAAACTCTTAGGATCCAATGAACAATAGAAATCCATGAAAAATATTTCTCTGTGTTTGATTCAAAGGAAAGGACAAACCAATGAGTGCAAAAACAAAATCAAGGGAAGACTTTCACAAGTCAAACGTTAATTTTCTTCAATTCTTCAGGCAACTACGAACGATTACAGTTTTTCAAACTTAATTTCGAGTATTTTGGTAGGGGAAAGACAAGAAGAATCAAGTTTCACACCGTCACCTATTTTCCTTTTCCTCTGAAATCTGGGATCCATATAAAGACTCAGCAACCTTTGTACTGAAGTTTTCAAACACAGTTTGAAGTAGACAGAGCTTGTAACTCTAGATCACCTATCTCAAAACCAACAAAATGTGGATGGTTTGATGAGGATCATCAAATTTCTTGTTTTCTAAAAACAATAAAGGGAAATATCTTAGTTTTCTAAGAATTCCAATTCATGGAAAACCAATTCGAATTCGCTGGATTTTTCCCAGTCACAATTCTAGGACCTGAAATTCAACAATACAGACACGGACCAGGCACATAGCTAGATTGTTTGCCTCACATTTCGCTCCATCCTTGATAAAATTATAAAATAACACAAATAATTGTCACTGAATATAACCATTTAGAAAGAAAGATATAAAAACCAACAGGAAAAAAAGGCACTTATTTTGAGAAAACAAAAATGGAAACTAACTGATGTCAATTAGGTTTCAAATGTCTGCAGACCTATCATGTGACCGATTAGCTTGAGCTCATCCTGGGCTTCTTCAATCAGCTCCTCGACCTGGCCGCATCCTAAGCGTTTCTCGATGGTCTCCCAGTCTTCTTCCTCCTGACAGACGTTTAAGCGCTGGCGCGTGAAGCTCTCAACAGCTTTACGGTAGCCTTCATCCTCGGGCACGGCCTTGATCTCCGTTAAGGTTTTGTTGTAAAGGCCGATGAGCACCTCACGGGCGTTAGGCACCACATCGAGACCGACTATCCCCGTCGTCTCCTTCACTTTCGCCATCATCATTAGCGGCCGCGCCACCCTCCTTAGAAACATTTTTCCGCCGGAAATCGGATTCCTCGCTCTCAATTCGGTTGGTTAAGTCGACTTCTAGGCGTTACTAAGAAATTGCAAAAAATGTCCCCTTTCCCGTAATCAATTGCAAAAATGTCCCAAATTTATTCCATATTGATTTTTCTATAAATCATACCAAAATAACTTAATGCTATTCATTCCCATTAGAATTACATCATCAATTTAGGTGACGTTAATGTGATATTAAATGATATGTGAAAGTCATTTAATTTAACATATCATTTAGAGTCATTTAGACTGTGGTTGTAACTTAGTGGAGCTACATAAGTTACATAACATTACTCTATTAACAATTTCAAATTTTACAATAAAAACAAGTTTTTTCATATAATTAAAAATTATATTGACAAATAAAAGTTTGACATATACGTTTAAGCCACATATCAATTCTAGTGGAAATAATGTGGATCAAACAGAGCCATAACCTATAGTCATATACTACTTATTTGAAAAGGTATCAATGTCATTTCATGCATTAAATGCAAATTTCTCTCCGAAAGTGAATAAATAACCCATGACTTGAAAATCCAACCGGTCCGACCCATTCCGAATCGGGTCCAATTGACTTCATTTACATATACTTGGTTTATCCTAGAAAATCGACCGGGCTCACCTCACCCGACCAGTATAATTGAAAAAAAAAAATTGAAATTTATGAAAACTCGCCCACTTATATCCATTCACTCAGCTCTTTCCAACCTTAAATTTCATTTCTCTCGTCTTCGATCGCTACTACTCCAACCGTCTAAAAGCCAAATCCAATAATCATGTCCTCCATTCGGCAGCCCTCCATAAGACAACTACCACTCCATCTCCAACTCTCCTAGTAAAATGTCTTCACTCAATTGTTGGGTCTTCCATTGGGGTATTTTAGAGTGGGTTTGCTTCTTAATCATAAAAGTTATCAAAATAACAAGGTTAGTCGTTAATTTATTTTATTCTCTTGAAATTAATTTGTCAATTTCTTGAAAGGTATTCATTCAATTAAGTTTCGGGTTTACTTGTACATTATTCAATCCTCCTATGGACGTGTCTGGACGCAATTAGTATCGTAATTCGGACCGTTGGTAATGAAAAAAGGAGCCGTTGCACAATTTTTTTATTGAAAAATTCAGACACTTTGCAGTACAAATTCAGTCCACTGACACTACCATTACCAAATTTACCCTTTCCATTTACACGTGTCAACGGCTGCAAGTGTTTGTAAAATTTTTTTAATTGAAAAATGGTCCCTTTTTTCCCATTTCTAGACAAAACGTGCAAAGGTTCAGAAGGTGGGACCTTCTGATTTGACTGCAAAATTGATTTTTGTTTGGGACAATCACCACCAGACAGAGCCTATGTTTTTTTTAGTTGTATTATTTTTTGTTTTATGAGTTTAAGCTTCTGAACTGGGTTAATATCTTCATATGCCCTTCAATTCTTGGTGAATGCGTGTGTTTTGGAGTGTATCTATAGAAATGGGTTAATAGTCCAATGAATATCTAAGGTAGTTTGATATTTCCTTCATACCTAGTTGTTTGATGATGTTAGTTATCATATTGTGGGGTTTTATTTATTTTTATTTTTTTGACGTAAGAACCCGCAATCATTACTCTTGAGTGCGCACTGAATAAATCTCGTTTCATGTGTAGTAGCCACAAACACTTAGGTGTAAACCGCACTAGGCTTGACTGAGGAAATCTTAGCAAGGGATTCGAACTCGTGACTTTCAATTTTAACGTTCACCTACTCCATCAACTCAACCACCCTCGAAGGGGTCATATTGTGGGGTTTTCCTCTATACTTCAAGTGTAGTGCTTGTGCTATTGTGTTATCTTATATGTTATGTGAAATTCAATGGTTTTTCTGACTAATTTAGCAGAAACATGCAAAAAAAAAAAAAAATTATTGGAGAGAGCAGAAAGAAATTAAACATATTGTTTCTTGATATAATTGTTTATCACTTTACCCAGCTTTACGAATATTCTTCCTTCTCTAGATAGTCCCATTGGAAACTTCTGTTGTAAAATGTTTTATCCTCATTACCGTTTAAAACGAGGACATAATCAAGGGCGGATCTACAGTAGGGCCCAGTGGGGCACGTGCCCCACTAGACCCAATAGATTTTGATTTTTATTTTTTTATTTTTTTTTAGAGGTAATAGAATCTCGTCTCTATAGAATCTCAGTCTCTCAAGCTCGACTCTCTTCACTCTTCTCTTCTCTCATTTCTCTTCGAAACACACCGTACCTCCGAGGCTCCGACTCTCGTTCTCTTCGTCTCCGTCATTTCTCCCTCCCACCGCACCAGACTACCAGTGACACCACACACCGCACGCAGCACGTCCGCACACAGGCACAGCCACCAACCCCACGGCTGCTTCACTGTCTCCACTCTCTCCATGCTCTCGGTCTCGTCGCCGGCACATGAACATCCTCTGGAGTCTGGACCCTGGGCTGACCTGGTTGTCGCTGCTCGCAGCTCGCCTGCTCCGGACCTCCTTTGACGATTGACGAGCAGAGTCAGCAGACGAGGTAACTTCCAATCCTCCATTCCTCCAGACTTTTAGGGCTTTCGAAGTTTGATCATTGATGTTGGATTTTGA
>CAIGRO010228834.1:0-15259 GCA_903798355.1 Fraxinus baroniana | reverse complement strand
TTTTAAAATGTAAAAGAAAATACATGGTTTGGTGTAATTTCCCCTTTTATAAATAGCATAGAACGACGCGCGACCCTCAACAACGGTTAAAGAGGAGACATTGGGCCTCAAAATCCCAGCCCAGTACTGGGCCTACTTACGCATTGAATCCTAAGAAATTACAACTCCAGACTTGGATCAATCGATTTTGAATGTACTCGGGCTTGTTAATAAGCCCAAAATTATGGAATCAATCAGGTAAGGGCCCAATTAAGGGCCTGTGATGCTATTGCAAATTAAATATATTTTGTTTCCATGGTTAGAAAAAACTTCTTATGATTATAATTATTATTTTTTTGTCACTATTTGATTAGTTTCTTTGCCAATATTGATAATTTTTCAGTAATCATTCATATGTAGCACATTGTTAGAAATTAACCTAATAAATTACGACCACGATTGACCTGCCACTAAAGGTGGGCCCGCTTAATTTGAGCTAGTTTGCGTATAATATGAAATATTAGATAAATTTAGATTGTACAGTCGATATGATTAATCCTTTTAATATTGTTCTCTACCTTATCAAATAAGTCATAATATAACTCGACTATTATGATGGGAGAATTTTTAGGATTTCAAGCATTAAATGATTGCATGAGAGACGAATTATTTAAGAACGTGAAAGACTACCAAACTTTCTATAACAAATAAATTTTTCGATTACTCAACAAAATCCAATATTATAAAACTCTAAATTATTTTAACTTTTATTAAAATTGTATGGTATTGACAACAAATAATTATGATAATAGTGTAGACACATAGAAGTGGTAGGGTTGTGAATAGTACTATACATTTGCTAGTAAAGTAATGGTGAATGGTATGTCCAAATCACGTGTTTTATTTTTGGAAATGGGATATCCAATTTGATCATAGTTTTTTAGGCCAACAAGATCAAAGTTAGGTCGTCTCAAATTTAACCGAGTTAATACACAAGATGAATTTTTAATTGTAGAGGAACCAAGACGGTAGAGGTGAACTCGATTCAGTTTGGACAATTTTTGAAGTATTATCAAACCTCAAATCACATATTTATCGAAATAAAAACAACATATTTCAAACAAGTGAAAAAAATAAACATATTGGTGTGAAATATCAATAGAACACTTAATTAAATTGAAACATTTTAAACATAAACGTCGTATTATAAACATATTTGTCTCTATACAAGCTTAAACCATTAATTCAAGATAAGGTTCAACCATAAACTTGAGCTTGCTTATTCATTCTTTTTGAAATAGATAAGAAAATATAATCATAAAATTATTCATTTCTAAAATGCAAATAGAACCCTCTAGCTTCCTTATTTGTTCAAGGGGAGAATGCTAGTAAAAGTGAGGGAAAAAGTCCCAAATCAAGTAGACAGAAGATTATCTTAGATTCATAAACGAATTTGGTTAATCTTTATTATGATGAAATCCAATTATCAACAGAATAATGCTATCTAGCATCGGAGTTATAGCACCAGTTTCTGTGGCACCATGTGATATATTTAATTAAAAATGAAATTATGTGATTAATTTAATTATACTTTTTTTTTTAATGATACTTAGTTCCATCTAAACTGGTATTGTAACACCGATAGTGTTTAATAGCATTACTCTTCTCAACATATGTCACTTGGATATTGTGGGACAATGCATTTTTTAATACCTCGATTGATTAAAGGCAATGCCACATCTTAGAGTTCCTTGTGGCTTTATTGAATAGAAACACATCGTCTTCTCGTAAAAAGAACATCTAAAAATGCCTCACATGAAAGATCAAGCAGCAGCAGTCATCGACAAAGAAATCAGCCAATGCATTACACTATTTTGTTTATATCATACCATAAGAACAAGAGTTTCATATAAAACGTGACAATATTCACAAAAGGATAAGAATTGAGAGTAGTGGCTTCGTTTTTATCTTTAGAGTGGCAACAAAGTGGTTACTTATTACTGTCTATGAAAATGAATGATATCAACATTTGAAAATTGTAGATAAGGATTTCTTGGACTAGGAAATCTTACATCCTTTGATTTCGACAATAACGCTTGATTTTTGTTCATTGTTTGTTAATTGAAGTGCAAATGCTTCTACTGTCCTAACAGAAATAAGCACGTTCTGCATATATGTCGGGTCCATGCTGTGCACTTGCTAATTATCACCATCTCCTATGGCATACAACTAGCAAAAATTAACCTATCCCAACTTGCCAATCAGTCGAGGTCATCTCGGTGCATACCCTCAAAATAGCCCCTTATTTAGCAACTTCGGTCGACCAAGAATAAATGCACAGTTCAAAGTCGAGGGACTTATGTTTTACCAAAACCTAACATGGCACACACTTGGTGAAAGGGACCTTTCTATGTTGACTACACAAATGGTCATGTCAAACTGCGTTGAGCCCCTTCGCTAGCTTGACCTGAGCTATATGGAGCTCACTCTGAATGTGTCGCCTTGAGTTCACCATACAAATGCTGGCTATGTATTAGAGCTCGACTCAATTGGTCAATAAAATACACGATGTCCAATTTTTATTGACTCTGATGTCATATTGAGTTTGCCATATAAGTGACGGCTATATATGATAGCTGGGGATGCTCAAAGTTTTTTGACTCTCATGTCGCCTTGAGTTCATCATACAAGTGCTGGCTCAATTGGTCAACATAATACATGACGCTCAAAGTTTATCGACTCTCATGTGCAGTGTATGGAGGTGACCAACAAGCTCCAATTGCGACACATGCATATCATGAGGGTACAAGTGATATTTGTTAGTTTCCTTGTTAAATTAAACCGTCAAAATTAGTAACTTGTTAGTCTCATTAATTTTAACGTCTCAAATCATACAAGGAGATAAAAAGTTGACAGCAGTATAGCTTTATCTTTGTGCGGTGCATGTCAATACACTTGTCCTGTACCTTTTGCCAATGCTCCTAAAGTGATTAACAAGGTACAAGTTAATATGGAAGTATTCAATTGTACAATAACAAAAATGATCCATCGATGGAACATCACTGGGAAATAGTACACTTTTCAGCGTTGTATCCAGTAGAAATAGTGATCAGTGCTTTAATTTCACAGTGCATTTGTGACTTGGTTGTTACCAGCAAGATCGTCTCCTAGTGACATGTTTGTGCGCTAGTGATATGTAACATCATTCTTTGATCTCTAGCATAATTTAGACTATATGTCAAGTCACAGGTTGATAATGCAGGAACATGTTTGAAATGGGATGCTAACTGATCTTGAGGTGGATTTCCAGAATTCATTCTGATTTATATAGGGGGATTGCATTTGTGCTATGAGCTATAGCTTTTGGACAAAATAACGGCAATGTCCTACATCAAATTGGTATCATAACTGAAGATTCTTTGTACGAATCAATGCTGAAGCATTCCCATGAGCAGGTGGATAATGCAGGAGCAGGGTTGAAATGGGGTATGCCCGACGAATTAAGCTTGGTGTGGATTCCCAGACTTGGTTTTGGATGATATAGAATGGATTACATTGTTGCCATTAACTATAGCTTCTGGACAAATGGTGACAATACTCTACATATAAAATGAGGAATCATTTTGAAGAGGAGCTTGCGTTGATTTATTTAGTTAGTGAGGCGATAACTTACCAAAGAATGGAGACATCAATATTTTTCTTTTCCTGCTGTTATTTTTTCTGACTTGAGATGCTTAAACAAAATTATGACACAATTATTGCATTTCTTGTTTGCAGTATGGGAAACAGCTTGGCATAAGAATGCACATTTTTACTACTTTATAATGCATAGAGCCCTCCCTTATATTGAAACACAAAAGGCTGACTCTTTTGGTGTATAGAGGTGTAAATTGAACCGTTCTCACACTCACAGACCTAGCAAACTCCCTCCACCTTTGTGGCCCCGTTAAACTAGCATGAGCTGTGTATTGTCCATACTATCGAAAGTGCATTAATGATGACACTCATATGCACTTATTGTCGCTATAACCTACTCAAAGTATTGTGTGTTTGCTTGTGCTGGCTTGTGGTCGACTGCGTCCATTGTTGGAACCCTTTGGCACCGCACGGGCATTCCATGTCAAATGGTATCAAGCCATCTTCGACCTGATATGAGCTACCTTTTAGGCCTAATAGGCCAAAGAATATAGGTCCACATAGCCTAGCCCACACTGGCCAGACCTTGCCCGTGCCATGCTTATAACATTCGGTCCGCCATGTCCTAAATGGCCTGGCCCACTTTTACACCCCCGAATGCTTCTTTATATACGGGGCAAGATATTTCCATACCCACATAACTTGAAAGAAGCCAAATTTCAATAAAATGGTTAACTTCTTGGAGAAAAACAAAACATGCCTTGCAATGATATTCGTACAGCTTGCCTATGCAGGCATGGCCTTGTTCTCTAAAGCAGCTATAGCTAAAGGAATGAACCCTAGTGTCTTTGTAGCATATCGCCAAGTATTTGCCACTATTACCTTGGCTCCATTTGCCTTCTTCATAGACAGGTTTGTCTTCATCAATATTTTCACTCTTTTTAAACTGGTTCTTCACATATTCTGATGGAGTATTTATATAATTGGCAGGAAGAAAGCTGATCCCGTATCATACAGGTTAATGTGGAAAATCTTCTTGATTTCTTTGTTCGGGTATGCACTTTTGATCAAATTTCATCCTGATACATCACATAGTACATGCATGTTTGATATATGGTACTCGATACTACAATCTTGTACACACTACCAAACAAGGCATGCTAGTTTGAGTTTGATTCAACTTTATCGTGGTACAATACAGGATTACATTGAGCTTGAATCTCTATTTGTATGCTATAAATTTCGTCTCTGCAACATTTGCTGCTGCTAGTGTAAACACAATACCTGTGCTTACTTTTGTGATCGCCGCTACGTTAAGGTAAATTGACAAGTACTCAAAATAATTGTTTCCATTTAGATGTTGTGATTTAACATGTTACTAAAACAGGCAAAACATATGAGTTCAAGTCTTGCTCATGCATTTCATGAATTTGGTTTGCACACAAGTGGACATATTAAAGACAATTTTAAATAAATAAACTTTTAAACGAAATGATTCAACTAATTGAAATTGAAATCTTTGTACCTTATTCTTATGTCAAAATAATGATTCTCTTTTTTCTCTCTCGTTTTTTTTTTTTTGGCAAGAATTGAGAGCATCTCCATAAGGCATTTTTATGGGATTGCCAAGGTAGTGGGTTCAGTGATTGGTCTTTCTGGGGCAATGGTGTTTGCATTTGTTAAAGGGCCTCAAGTGAATTTCATGAACTGGTTCACACCAAACCAAAAAACAACTCCAAACATGAATTTGAGTTCCAAGGACTGGGTGAAAGGCTGTCTACTCATGCTCTTGGCCAACTTCGCTTGGGCTTCATGGCTCGTCATGCAGGTGATATTCTTACTAATATGATTGGACATGATAACCCATAAATTTTCTTGATTCTAGTGGACATCGAATCTATTTTTCACGTGTGACAACTTCACTATTAATAATTACGAACATAAGAATATTGCACCATCGGTGTTTCCAATTTATTGCTCGAGTAGCAAGTTGTTGCTTAACCTTTGAAAATGAGCAAGATGATATTCAAATTTCATTATAGTTGCACAATCAATACTCAATGACAAAACATTCAGATCTTCATTAAATGGTCATATAGACCCCACAAAAATGTCTCATTTCCAAATTCTAGTGAAGGATCTCAAGTAGGGAAACAATACTTAACCTCGAAAAGTTAGATATGAGAGGACCATGTAACAATTTAACAGAGTTGGACAGTTTTTTCGTAGTTGATTAAGGACAAACGTATTCTTCTTTAAAACATGAGGACTAAGAGTTCAAATTTCCCAAAGCCGAGGCCCTAACCTTCCCTGGTCCGTCAGTATAACTCCTAAAAGTTTCTTGTCTTCTCTAACTTTTAATTCAACTTTTTTGACATGTTTCGTGTGTTCAACGTGACACGACTAGGCACAACAATTGACATATTTTATTACGCGTCTCTCTTACTCAATTTGGAATTTTAGGCCCCTCTGATGAAACAATATCCGGCAAAACTCCGTCTCACCGCGCTGCAGTGTTTCTTTAGTTGCCTACAATCCTTAGTTTTGGCCATGGCAATGGAGAGGGACATATTATCATGGAAGCTTGGGTGGGATTTGAATCTTCTTTCAGTGGCCTATTGTGTATGTCTTCTCATCCCACTTATGCCTTGGACCTTGTTTCTTTTTCCTTTTTTCGAGATTTATTCTGGGATTATTAAGTTAAGAAGAAAGTGAGCGAACAAAATTTGTGTTAATCTCGTCCAATTAAGGGTCACAATCATGTCCTTTAAGGTGTGACAAATTGCAAAATATCATAGACCATTATGCTTTGTTATATTGCAGGGTATAGTGGTGACTGGTGTGACATATTGGTTACAAATTTGGGCCGTGGAGAAAAAAGGTCCTCTTTTTGCTGCTGCATTCACTCCATTGGCACTGATTATTACTGCTATAATCTCAATGTTCTTGTGGAAGGAGATGCTCCATCTGGGAAGGTCGGTCCATAAATCTTTTTTCAGACAAGACTGAACACGACAACTTTCAATTTTTTTTACGTCTCACGTTGTACCCAATACGGGTTACATTGTGTGTGGACAAAATTGACGAGGTTTCGATTTCGTGCAGCATTTGCGGGGGCTTATTACTGGCAGGAGGGCTTTACTGCGTCCTATGGGGGAAGAACAAAGAGATAAAAGAAGAGGCAATCAAAGAGCAATCTGATTTTAAAGAGGAAATAATTGTGTAAATATCAGTGATTGATGGGATGATTTTGGTGTGCACGTACAACCTTTTGATAGAATCAAAATCACTCTTGTTAAAAAAATAATTATTGTGAAGTTTTAATCATATAAATATTGAGAGTTAATTTCATTTACATACGTGGAAGAGATAACTCTATTTCGATTTTATTTTTAATCAGGTAATATAATTTTATTTGATTTAAATTGGTTAATTGTACATTAATTTAATTTCAATTAAGTAAACTTTCAATTCCATTGACAGAAGTCGACGATGAGAAGTGAATAAATTTTTTCATAACAATTCATTTTTTAATTTTAAAAAAAGGGCATAAGCAGCGATAAATTAGTATTCAAATTTTTAATTAGTTAGTTATATTTTAAAGCCAAAAAAAAGGGTAAAGAAAGAGAAATTAGTTGTTTAGAATGCAGACGAAGGCATGCTAATAATGTGCAACTTATTTCTTTACGTTTTATATTACTCTTTGTAATTATATTATAACACACAATCTTTTCGTACCTAGAGGTGGAACAAGAATTTTTTTTTAGTGCGGATGTTATTAATAAAGATAAAAGAAATATAATGACATTATAACACAAACAATCCACCAAAAAATCGACAAAAAAGACGAGATTCTATAGAAATTTGATTTTAATTTACACTTTCAAATCGGCACATGGGGTTTCACTTTCAAGTTTGGGTGGAGTTTGTAGTTGGGAAGGGTTTGCATGATCTTATAAGATTGGGCCAATTATTTGGCACATTTCAAATTTTTTATATTTTTTGTGGGCTGCTCACTTATATATCTAAGTGGAAATTACATATTTCCAGACATTTAAAGATCCTAGTGCAAAAGTCAGGTGCAAAGATTTTTTAATCAAAATTCAGATATGAAATTATAATTAAACATTTATATATACAAACCCTAAATCATTTTCATTCCCATCATTTCCATTTTCGTATTCTCTTCTGTTCATATCTCCCACCTCTTCTCTCTCCATCCTATCAGTGAATGCACGCCGTCGTCGAGGAGCACTCGCCGTTGGAGACGATTGTCCACTGTCGGAGACCATCTCCCAGAGCACCCGGCCGCCGCGGACTCTGCTTCAACTCCAACTTGCCACCAACCTAGGTGGATGGATATCCAAACATTGATTTTGTTATGCAAAATCGAAAACATTAGTTGGACCATATTGGGTGTTGATTCACTGGTAAATGCACGACCAAATGTATCATGTTTAACCTTTGTTGATGGAGGGCTAAATACCAGAGCTTCAATCGTGATTGGGGCGTATCATTTGGAGGACCATCTTCTTCATTTTGATCTATCAAATTCTAAGGTGGGTTTTAGCTCTTTACGTCAATCCCATCCCGTGAATTGTGCTAACTTCAACTTCACCTCTGCACTCACTCCGGAGGAAGATAGAGTGAGAGACCGAAGATTTTGTGCGGTGTATGTGGTGGCGATGGCAGTGGGCCTAATGTGGTGGTTATGATTTTTGTTAGCAGCGGTGGATGCGATGGCGACGATGGGATGGGACGAAGAGTGTCTGTGACCAACTATTTGTTCAATTTGTGACCAACTATTTGTTATCTGTGATCTAAAAATTATATAATATGTGATTGTAAAAGAATTTGTGACCAACTAATTTGAAAATTTGTGACTGTGTAACATATAAATTTTGAAATTTGTTACCGACGAATTAATTGTGACCTACAATTTTTTTTTCATATGTGACCATTAAAAAAATTTGTGACCTGCAAATAAACTGTGAACAATTTGTGACCATTAATTCTATAACTGTGATCTTAATATATTTAATTAATTAACTAATACCTGATTTATGAATTTTGAAACTTAAAATCTGAATATTGATTTGCCTCATTTCAAACACCTGACTTTTGAACTCTTCCCTATATCTAACTTATAGTGGCCCAAAGTTTTGTGCAGGTATTGACATGCACTGGACCTTCATTGGATCCGCCCCTGATTGTCCCAAATAGGTTCATAATGTATGTATGATATTATATTGTTGAATGTAAATTGGTTGTATTGGAAGTCATCGATGCCGCTCAATTGATCTTTTCGCGCAGAGTTTAGGAAGAAAAGGTCAAAAATTGTATCCATTACAATAGAACGTTTGTTATATCAAAGTTGAGAAAAAGTCTCAACAATAGTAGTGGCATGTTGTATTTATGTATTTTTTTAACATAATAATATGTAATAAGAAAAACGAGTCCAAAGCTTATACTCTCTCGAGTTAAATATTTAGCCCCTTTTTGACCCTCACTTTTTAAAATTTATTTTTTTCTTTAAACTTATTTTCAATCATATATTTTATGGGGTTCTTAACTTTTATCAATCCAATTTGATAGATATTAAAATTAAATTTTTAGTAAACATGATTTTGCCCATCCAAGACTCTTTGGCCTTTAATTTTTCAAAGTCAAAAGTCAAGAAATCTAGAAAGGAGGGAAAATCTATGCTTTGCAATTTTCCCATATATGGGTGGTCAAGTTTTAAATCAATGTGGGTCCCGCAGTTGGCGCATTAGCTTATTCTACACCTTACAAATTGCCAAATGGAGATTATTATCTTAGTTGAGTAGGCCACTCTTATCTGGAGTTCATTAATATTTTATATGACTCACTTGGAAGGAATTAAAGCCTGATAGCCTATAACGAAAATGAAAGAGGAAAACAATGTTAAATTATTGAGACAATATTAGAGACACTTTCTGAAAATTATGATAATATAAAAAACATACTTCCTTATATTTTCTGATTTTGAATATCATATATACACTTTTTTGAGCGATTAATAAATCATGGTGCATTGTCTGTCAATGATGTGTCGAAAACCATAAAAAATTATCCAGTGTTTTTCTGTAAAAATTCTGTTAGCATGAATGTTTTTAAGCCATATTTCTATAGCAAAAATTAAAAATGAAATGATATATTAATATTTGAATTTTTGTATATAAAATATATATGATGTACATAATTTATTATCAAATTCTTCAACAAATTTTGTGTTTGAAATTTAATTAACATGCATATTCAGAATTATGTTTGCACACAGATTTTTTTAGGTATGAATTTGTTATTAGATAGAATAAATTAAATTGAAACTAATTGAAGCAAAATTCATCCCGTTATTAACAAAAGACATTTTAGGTACGTGGACCTCATTTTAAATGTTATATAGATATTAAAAAAATGGTTACGGGATATGTGATACTCAAAATTAAAAATAAGGGAATTTAGTGTAGTTTTTTAAACGTGAGGATGCCTCTAATATCGTTATAAAGTTTCGAAAGTGCCTATGATATTATCTATAAATTATTTTATTGATAGATTGATACGGAAATGACAACCAAAAGGGTTTGATAATGACTAAAAAATCGTAAGTACATTTTTTTTTTATTTTTTATACCCAGGTATCCACCTTACAGCGACTAAATTCTGGAGTCTACACCCTGGCCCCTCAAGATCAGACGGGTAAACCGCAGATTATGCCCCAAACTGGCCAGATTACTATAGTTCTTGAGTTTGAGAGTGGAGGTGGTGGTTATTATTGTTGGTAGGATTGTGGACCTGAGGTGCGTTCTCCAACTGATCGGCCAAAGTGCCAAGCAAGTCGACTCATCCTGCATCTTGCCTTCCAGTAGAGCTCCTGTCTTCCAGGATAAATCCTGCCTTCCAGGAGAATATCTTCCTTCCAAGAGCCATCAGGAATCGAACTCACGACCTCTGATCTGCCAGCTTTGAAGCGCCCTCATCTTTGCCAGTTGGGATGTGCCCTGGGGAGAATCGTAAGTACATTTTAATAGGCTGATGCATTGTTTTAATCGATTTAAATAAACTCTTGATTTTTAAAGAAATGGGGAATTATTGAAACCTCGCGTCAAACAAAAATAGTTTGACCTTTTCATCTCAATAATTTCATTATTGAATATTTTTATATAGTTTTATCCTCTAATATTGAGTTTATTTAATATTTGTAAATTGTGAATATCGATGTATAATGCATGTAAAAACATCAAAAGAAGCACGAGCTACGTGTCATGAAATACATCCACTTCAAATCCTCAAAAAAATATACACGTGTGAAATAATTTGTGTTACAAAATTCAACACGTGACATCTCGCTCTCCAACCCGAATCTGGTAGGGTTGGATTGGTTCAGGCCGATTTAGGTCCAAAACCGACCCAATCCAATGCCCAACCCTAATATCTTTTTTCAAAAAGCCTTCCATTTCCATATATATATGTAAAAATATTAATAAAGTGAGCATATAATGATATGCCAATAAAAAAGGATAGATGATGATAGAAAAATCACATGCAAGAAATTTGTAAACAAAGTCCCTCATACCCCTTTACGCGCCATCAGAGTCCTGGCTCGCCTTCGTCCAGTCTACAATTGGCAGTTGGCCCACGTGTGTAACTGTTGACTGCAATATCTTGCCTCGTGCCACCAATTAACCAATCTCGTCAACCACAGATGGTTTTAAAAATATTAATTTAAAGGAAAATATCTAGAATTAGCTGCTTCTATCTTAATCCTCTCTGTTCCTGGTTTTTCACTCAAAAAGTTTATTTTTCAAAGTTAAATGTTAATAGTTTGGTGAGGATTAAAATCAGATTTTTAGTAGATTTTAATAAAATTTAATGAAATATATTTTTGAAAAGTTGTGAATCTTACAAAATATGTGGTTAAAATTATTAATTGATTTTGACTTAGATTAAAAGTTAATTTTAATTTCTACCAAACAGAAACTTAATAGGATTCACAAATATTATCATCTTTTTCTTAACTATAAGTATGAATATTGCTAGATATACATTCCTTGTTAACATTAAGGATGACACTCACTTATGTGGATGAAATCTGACTTGTGAGTTGATTGAGCGTGTTTAAAATTAAAGATCATGATTGCAGCCACATTGAAATATCAAACTTTTAATGTCAAAGAGGCAGAGTAAAAATGAAAACAATTATATCATCGATTAAGACCATGTTTGAACTTCATTTTAGTAAGAAAATGTATTTCGAAATAATGATTTTTTGGATAATGTGTAGTTATAAAAGAATAATGTACTATTGAAAATAAGTTTTCAAAAAATGGAGAAAAATACATATAATTTAAGCCCCTGGGCTAAAAGTCATATTCATAAGTTCCAACTCTTTTGAGTCTCTCCATTTACCAATAAACCACTATAGGTTACGCGGTCCAAATACCCTCCAATAAAAGCCGTCCCGGATTTTCAAACATTCTATATTCCCATTTCATAAAAAAAATTTCTTGATCTTTGAATCCCTTTTTCACTTATTTATAAAATTGGGTTTTGCTTGTTAGAAGTTTGAGTCTTCAACTTTTTCTTGATCTTGTAGTGCAAGTTTCTGCCAAAAGCGTCCTTTTTGCTTTTCTAGCTATTCTTGGATCTTGTTGGTGCTCTTTTTTAACCTTTTTGCTCCCAGTTATGTGTCTAGGTTCTCAGTTGGAAAAAAAGTAATAAAATCTTGAAAGATTTGTTCTTTCTTTTGAGTTTGCATTTCCGTTCCCGATTTCAAGATTTTCTTGAAAACTCTCTTTAAAGCTAAGAAATGCCAGCCACAGATTGTCGAGAAGCGTCATCAGCATCCTTTTCGGGCTTTGGATTTTCAATTTTGAACAGACTGCCCGATCAGGTTCCCTCCATGGATTCTCCTAGCCAAGAAATTGAATTGGAATCATTTCAGAAACAGGTGGCTGAAAGGTTTAACGATTTAGCTGCCGTAGATTCCGATGAGTTGCTCTCAATCTCATGGATTCGCAAGCTTTTGGATGCATTTATCTGCTGCCAAGAAGAATTCAGACTAATTTTGTTCAAGAACAAGGATTTCTTGAATAGACACCCAATTGATAGATACATTTCTGAGTTTTTCGAAAGGAGTATCAAGGCTTTAGATGTTTGCAATGCGATTAGGGATGGGATTGAGAAGATTAGGCAATGGCAGATGCAATTGGAGATTGTTTTGTGTGCATTAGACAATCAGAGGAGCCTTGGAGAAGGCCAAATTCGACGTGCTAAGAAGGCCTTGATCGACTTGGATATTGGAATGCTTGATGAGAAAGAATCAAATACGACTCTGGCGCATAGAAATAGGTCGTTTGGTCGCAATAATATGGCAAAGGAGAGTAAATCCTTAGGCCATTTTCGATCACTCTCTTGGAGTGTTTCGCGTTCTTGGTCTGCTGCTAAGCAGTTGCAAGCAATCGGGAATAACTTGGTTGCTCCTCGGGCTAATGAGATTATAGCCACCAATGGACTAAATGTGGCTGTTTTTACGATGAACTATGTGCTTTTTTTCATGACATGGGCTCTCGTGGCTGCGATCCCTTGTCAAGACCGTGGTCTTCAGAGCCATTTTTCGGTGTCTAGACTGTTCGTTTGGAGTATTCCAATTATCTCACTCCACGATAGGATTTTGGAGGAGTCGCGAAAAAGGGACAGGAGAAATTCTTGTGGACTGTTGAAGGAGATTCGCTTGATTGAGAAAAGTGCACGACACATGAATGAGTTGACGAATTCTGTTCATTTCCCCTTGAACGAGTTAAAGGAGGAAGAGATGAAGGAGAGAATTCGTGAATTAAAGCGAGTGCATGGAGCTGTAAAGGACGGATTGGATCCATTAGAGCGCCAAGTAAGAGAAGTGTTTTGTGGGATTGTACGCATAAGGACAGACGGTCTTGATTCCATTGGACGAGCAAATAGTCGTGATTAACACAATTTGAACTTAAGCCGCGAATAAAATTGCTTTCTGCGGTTCATGATGTCGTATATCAAACATTCGAGTCAATTTGAAATGTTTAATGATTTAGGATCTGGGTTACGTTTTATCATACTGTTGTTTAATATTACATGTAAAAACTGCAGTTCTGAACTCAATGATGTGTTGTGGATGGGTTCGAGTATGTTTTGTTTCTTTAATCAAAGTAAACCTTATTCACAGTAAATTCAGAGTCGAATACAATGTCCTCGATACATAATGAATGCCTCAATTTATTCCTGAATTGATTGTCATTCTTTTGCTTGTTTGCCCGTACGATTGCCTTTCTAGACAAGAAATTTGTTGAATTTCCCCAAAAGGCATCAAGACCCTGACTTAGCAGCAAGAATATTATAATCCAAGAACCCATATTAATGGAGCATTGACTGACTTGATGCATTGAACACGTCAAGTGTTATTTAGAAGCTTCACTAGAACGGCAGTAATAAGTTGGCAGTTCTTGAACTTCACAATTCGCGGGTCGACATTTTTCGGTTAACGCCGTTATGTTGAAGGGAGCTTGACTGCAAGACCCACTCGTCGAGCAGGGACGAAAGTCGACCTTAGTGATCCGACGTACCGAGTGTCGAGCAGGGACGAAAGTCGGCCTGAAAAAAGAGTGATGATGAAGCTTGATTCACCATCCCATACGGGCATGCCATGTTTAAAAGTTAAGGGCAATCCTGATGCGAGTATGGCTGAGACATTTTGACACCCTATAATTTTTCCAAAACGACATTATTGCAATTTAATGGAAATTATGGTTCACAAATCAATGGCCAGTTAAGATTCTTTGCTGAGACATGGCTGGCACTTGTAGTTACATCTATTAATACAAGTTGACGTTTAGTGTCCCTACTGGGAAAACTTTCAAGGCCAAGAATCATCTCTGCATTATTCTGGCAAATTGTAACGAGTAATGAACCCACCTAATGCTTTAATTGCCATTTCAAAAAACACCCAACCGTACCAATCTATCACACAAATGTGCATAGATCATATATGGTACAGATTGTGGGGTTGGGTTGGTTGACTTCAAGCTTCAATGCTGAAAGATGAATGTGACCTAACATGGTGTTCTGGGCCAGAATCTGCTACCGCAATTTTTTCTATTGCTGGCATGATAAGGAGTTTATAGTACTGTTCAAAAAAATGAATTTAAATGGGTAAAAAAAGTGAATTTTCCCTGGACTTTACCTCGTGTATGGAAAATGTTTGGAAACTTTAAATCAAACTTTGTTAGTTTATAAGGCTCCAGAAATCCTATATGGCAAGCAAGCCTAGGGTCCCACACTCCAAGTCGAACTACTACGAGGGAGTTTGATTGAACCCGTGAATGGGCAGAGCCAATGTACGGATGCCAAGCCCATTAGAACGTGTCGATCTCCATGGAAAATAACCGAATTTGCATCACAGTGGAATCGCTAGAGAAGCTCGTCATAAAATCTTCTCAGGCAATCTATGGTATGTGATTGATGTGACAATCCACTGCGTCGCCGCCCTTTCAAGCTAAACATGCCAAGTCTTAAACCGCAAGTTAAGTATAATGGATAATAAAATAGTACTAATATTTAATATCCATGATTGTTTGATGGCTATGACAAGAGG